>JAPVLO010001590.1:0-123011 GCA_027257055.1 Cephalopachus bancanus | reverse complement strand
GATGAAAATGGCAAACATTGGGGATTGATTGAAGGGGGAAGGAGGGATCAGGCACAGAAAAACTGCTTATTGGATACCTTCATCCCTTTTGGGGTGATGGGTTTAACAGAAGCTTAAATCTCACCATTATACGATGTACCATGTGATAAACCTGCACTGGTACCCACTAAATTCATAAGAGAAAAAAATAGAAAATTAAAGAAAAAAAAAATATATCTTTACAGTTCATTAAATGAAAATAGGTCATCCTAAGTTCTTCATCCTTGCCATCTTCACCATGAGAATCTGAGGATGTGGTGGAACAGGGGACCCTGGTCTTGCTGTCTTGGAGGACAGAGGTGGAAGAGGTGGAGTGGAGACGGAAGCTGAACATTTCATGCAGCTTCACAGAAACATGTCTTAATATCTGTTTGACCCCGGGCACAGTGGCTAAAGGGCTATAATCCCAGCACTTTGAGAGCATGAGGAGCTGGGCTGGGTGGCTCACCTGTAATCCCATGCCTTTGGGAGGCTTAAGAGGGATTGCTGAGTCCAGGGGTTCGAGACATGCCTGGGCAACTTGGTGAGACTTCATCTCAACAATAAATAAAAAAGAATAGCCTGTGTGTTAGCCTGTGCCGTAGTTCCAGCTACTTGGAAGGCTGAGGGGGAAAGGGATCACCGGAGCCCAGCAGGTCGAGGCTTCGGTGGCCAGGAGCGGCCAATGCACTCCAGTCTGGGCGACAGAGTGAGACTCCAACTTGAGGTGAGAGAATTACCTGACCCTACAGGTTCGAGACCAGCCCTGACAACTTGCTGAGACCTCATCTATACAATAAATTAAGAAAATTGTTGGACATAGAGGTGCATGCCTGTAGTTCTAGCTACTTCGAAGGCTGAGGTAGAAGGATCAACTGAGCACAGCAGGTTGAGGCTGCAGTGACCGGGATTGTTCCACTTCCCTCCAGCCTGGGTGACAGAGTGAGACTACAACTCAAAAAAGAAAGTTTTTACACTTTCACTTTTCTAAAAACGTTTCCATATGGCACCAATTCTACTTCTAGTATAAGCTTTAGTTTTAGTGCCCCATAGTAGAAACGTCCATATTATAAAAGATTTGAAAAGCAAACTGTTATCAGAACTCTTGTGACAGCTTGTGTAATGCTGAATTGTTTTCTGGCACTGTTGCTTCTGTGTCTTTTTTATTTTTGTCAGTTTCACTCTCACCCAGATTGGAGGGCAGTGGCACGCTCATGACCACTGCAGTCTAGGCAATTCCCCACAAGTCCTGCCACATCATGCTTCTCTCCCCCCACACACACTTCATAGGACAGGCATGTCAACCTGTAAATGCTGCAAAAACACCCTGCTTTTGGGCCCGGGTGTGGTGACTCATGCCTATAATCCCAGGACTTTGGGAAGCCATGGTGAGAGAATTGCCTGAGTCCACAAATTTGAGGTGAGACCTGGTAATTTGGTGAGGCCTCATCTCTACAATAAATCAAATAATTTGCTGGGCGTGATGGTGTGCCTTGAGTTCCAGCTACTTAGAAGGCTGGGACAGAAGGATCACCTGACCCCAGCATGTTGAGGCAGCAGTGGTTATGAGCGTGCCACTGCACTCCAGCCTGGGTGACAGAGTGAGACTCTGAATAATATTTTTTTCAAAATCCAGAAACCAAAATTATGCACTTTGCAGGAACTTGGATAGATTTAGAGTCTGTAATAATACAAGTGGTTGAGCCAAGTGCAGTGGCTTACTCTTCTAATCCCAACACTTTGGAAGGTGGAAATGAGGATTGCCTGAGCCCGGGGGCTTGAGACCTGCCCGGGCAACTTGACAACACATTGTCTCTACAATAAATTAAAAAGAAAAGTGGTCCTTAAGTCTCTCGGCCTTCCTGCATACCCCGGAGGCCCCACGGGCTTGGAGCTCTTAAGACTCCCTAAGACTCGAGCACCCTGCCATAGGCGTGCCAGCTGGCTCCTCCTCCCTCATTTCCGGAGACATCTCAACCTTTTCTTGCCTCTTGCAGCCGCTTTTGATTGCATCACCTATCACTCTAAACCCAAGGGGTGGGGCCTGAAGCCTTATCCGATCAGCGGACACAGCCTTGGAAATTACCCAGACAGAACCCGGAATAGAGGGGGGGGTTTTCAGTTTCTGATGGGTCGTCATCTCATATTCTGCTCCTCCTCCCACAGCTGGGTCGTGCACTGGCTTGTTCCCCGGGAGTTCCATGTGTCTTCCTTGCAGCGTCTTTCATCCTGTGACATGCAGGTCCTGCGACAACCGTAGAGAGGAGACTGGGACATGTGGAAGCCGGGAAGGTGTATGAGGAAGGGGAGTTGCCACAGCTGTGGCGGGACAGGCCTCCCCATCAGCTCCAAGCCTGGACTCGCTCCCGCTGTCAGCTCGGCCTGGTTCCCTTGGCGCAGGGTAGGGTTGGACTGGACCCTGGGTCCTATCTCTGGTGATCTCACACTGAGCCATCTACACAACCCCTCAATTCGGATGTGTGGGACCCCGGAGTGGGGTCGTGGGGAGGATCATACACATGGGGGGGGGGCTGTGTTCCTGGCCCCCATCCCTCTGTCCTCCCAAGGGTAAATGGAGGCTCCATCACATCATTAAGGTTTACCCTTGGGTCAACAGTCGATCTGAATCCCAAAGCCCCCCTAGTCTCGTGGTGTGAGGTCCCCGGAGGGACTAGGGGAAAGGCTTTGAAAAAAAGGGGAGGGGAAGTCGGCCACCGCCAGGTGCTGGTGGGTAACAGCCCCCAGTCGCCTAATCTGGAATATCCTAGGGGAAATCCCCAGGACAAGTCATCGGGTCATTGGCAGTTTGTGCCACCAGATCCAAACCCCGTTCTACTCGGTCATACAACCAATAAGTCTAGAGATGAAGTGGGAACAAGGACTGTGACTTTATTTAAGAGGGACATTACAATGAGGGTCTGACATCCTAAAGATCTCTTTTAGGTTGTGTGTGCTGTTTGGGGTTTTTATTCTGACTAGGGGAACAGAAGGGACAGAGATCAAGACGTGGCTTATCAGTGTAGACATCTGGGCATGGGGGCATCCTAGAAATTTGTAAAGACTCTTTATCCTTGATTCACGGTCTCCTTGTTTATCCTTTTTCTTTATTTTTTATTTTATTTTATTTTATTTTTTGTAGGAGTCTTACCCTCTCCCCCAGGCTGGAGTTAAGTGGCACACTTGTGGCCACTGCACACTTTACCTGCTGGGCTCTAGTGATCCTTCAGCCTCAGCTTTCCAAGTAGTTTGAACCACAGACACCCGCCACCATTGAAAGACACTTTGGCACCAGTAAGACTCCACACCCCATCTGAACCAAGAGATTTATTAAAGGGGCAGTTACACGAAGAGACTATAACTGAGGAAGAGCAAGAGAGAGAGAGAGAGAAAGAGAAAAGGAGAGAGAGTAAGGAGAGAGATTAAGAATGGTGGGGACAGAGAGAGAAAGCAAGAGAGAGAGAGAGAGAGCGCTATGCAGGGAGAAGGTATATTTATGAACCTTGTAGGGGCTGGCCAGTGCCGGGCTTGAGTCTTATTGGAGGAGACTATGAGGTAGCATTTCTATAGGGAGAGGTTGTTTGAGCACAGGTTTAAATTTCGTGTGGGCGGGAAAAGCCGCTTAGGGCCTTTGTTGTCTTTGGGAGGCAGCGCCATCTTGGGGACGCCCTTCTGACTGTTGTCTGTGCCTTTCATTCCCACCTTTTCTGTTTATTTGGGAGAGGGGTGTCATTATTGTTTCTGGCTGCTTCCTGCTGGATGTGGCGTTGTGGGTGAGGTGGGGGAAGGGCACAGAACCAGCCAGAATAGGGTCTAGAGGTAGGCACTGAAGTTGAAGATTTTTGAAAGTTTGAGTTGTATGAAAGTTTTTTGTAAATGCAGAGCGATGACTTGTTTCAGTCAGTCCTCCAGTGGGCACAAGGGCGGTAGTAACCAGCTGTCTTGGAGTAGACTGTGGAGGTAAATAGAGAACCTGGAAGAGAACATATCTAAAAGAAAAGTTAAGTGATGTTTCACTGAAAGAAGACTGGATAAAAATATGGTGTGTATATATGATGGAATATTATGCAGCCATAAAGGACAAAATTATGAACCTTACAGCAACTTGGGTAGATTCAGAGTCTGTGATATTGAGTGATTTATTAAAGAAACAAAGAACTGCATGAAATTACTGGATTGTAACTTAATAAAAGGAATAAAGTTACGACTATATTTTGACAATTGTAGGCAGTGGCTGATTATCTTTTTATATAAAACCTATAAGGCCTGAAGTTATTAGCATAACTTAAATAATAAACTTTAATTTTTGTAGCTTTATTATAAGTGGCAGCTTTTGTACTTTTGGACTATAATGGTGACCTGACAGATTGTTTTAGACTATAATTTGAACTAGGTACTTAAGTAAATTCTACATAAAATTTGAAGGGAAATCTGAAAATGTTTGGAGACTTGTATGTAGAAAAGAATTTATTATGCCTGGATTGTTTATAGAATTTTTTGTACGTATATATTTTTAAACTTTCCTTATACCATTTTTGGTGTGCTTATATCATTTTATTTTTGTTTTTTTACCCCCTTTAAAAAATTTTTTTATAACTATCTACGTTATTATAGGACAGAAATGTACCATATAAGATTTCCTCTTAGATCAATAAATAAATAAACAAACAAATAAATATATATATAATATTCCTTTCTTTTTTGTTTTCTTGCTAAAACTTTATTTGTATACCAACAAACTTTTTACATTTTTCCTTTGCTTTTTGGTTTCCTTTTTATTTATTTATAGATAACCTTTTACAATCATAATTTGAATTTACCTTTTAGTAACTGTTAGGTGAAACATTTAGTTTTTGGAACACCTTCAATTCCACTGGAGAGCAGGTTTTAGGAGGAAGAAGTTCAGTATGAGCACAAGGGCTAAAAACTTAGCCTTAGTATTAATTAAGAAATTAATTTGGACCCCAGCCACATTTATGTAGACCCAAGGATTCTCTGGGTGGATGGCATACAGAGTGCTGTGCTGGGTCATGTTCCTTCCCCCTTCAGTCAACAGCCACTATTGGCGAGCTAGGTGTTTCCCCACCCCTTCAGGAGAAGGTGCACCATCTCTTTCAGTGACTTTTTAGTCTAGATATTGGACAAAATTCTGGGGCTTAGGCTATTAAGAACAGTTGTGCTTTAGGTGACCAGATTGACAACATTTATAGCAGCTGATACCATTCCCTTAGCAGGTTTATCCTTATCAGGCCTTTTTTGGGTGGCTGGAGATTTTGCCTTTAGTGGCAACTGCCAATTTGTTTACCTTTTCTCTGACTGGTGCTCATTTTGGAGTTCTCCTTTTTTTTTCTTTTTCTTAATGTTTCAGTTTTTAAGAACTTTAGAGGCTTTCTATAATTGGAGTTTTGTATTCCTAGTCTTGAGTTAAGCCTCTGGAGTTTGGCATTTAATATTCTGTAGGACATAATCTTGTTTGTAAAGTAGTGAAATAATTTTTTTTTAATGCCTCTGCATACAGAACTTTTGACCATTTTATTTTTCCTTAGGTCTACAAAGTGAATTTAATTGCCAGATAGTTTTATTCTTTTCCAAATCTTATTATCTGCTAACTTGTAGTGAGTTCAAATTTGATTTTTTTCTTAATAAGACACTTATTATTAAACCACATAATTTTAATTTGCTTCAATTATTCAAAATTTGTCCTATCGGAGTATTCGAGTACACAGACCACTACACACTCTTGCTCACGTTTCTTGAAAACCCAGAATTTGCTCTGAACACTTGCAATTTATTCCTCAAAGGAAAATTTTAAAACAAATAACTAAATAAAGTCATAAAGAGCAAGGCCAGGAACTCCTGGAACCTTGATGCTTCTCCCAGACTGAGTGTTCTCAGCTTTTCTTGAAGCCCTCTTATTATTATTATTATTATTATTATTATTATTATTCCTTTTGCTTTACGATTTTCCAATGATGTCTACAAAAACGGCCTGGTATAAAACCTTTTTAGAGTGAACAGACCACATAGATGTAAGATAATCTGTTTTTATTTATTTTTTAATTATGAACAGGCAAAATTATCAAAAATCCTCGTGAATTATTAAACAGCACCCTTAGTTGTAAGACATGGACAATTAAAAGAGTATAGCCAAAAAACGTAAGCATTAGTGTTCCTTAGCATTATACTATAAAGTAGGGAGTCAGCATACATTACAAGATTTTAAGAGACATACCAGCAGTATTTTACAGGGACAAGCAGTTGATCATGATTTTAGGCAAGACCTAAACCTTTAGAAACGGACTTACTTTCAACTAACCTGGCTTTTAGCATTTGAAAACGAGGACAGCCTATTCATTCCCTTAGTTGCCAGAGAAAGATTAGCTCCAAGGCTAGCATTAATTTACACTGAGTTAACAAGGCTAAGTAGCATATAAGAGACATTTCTCCATTTCTTTACAGGTGGATTAGAATGAGCCCCTTCAGAATTTACGAGGGAGAACACAGGCTAAGGAAGGGAGGGGGAGTGGTCCCCAGAAAGAATTTAAGATAACTGGTAACACTTTTATATGGAGCAGACAATTTTTTATAATTATAACAACAAAGGGCAGAAATTTTAACAGCGTCAATGGGTAGGAGAAAATACCACATAAATAAAAGGAGACATAAGATGACATTGAGAAATATGTGCCAATCAAGTTTTTAAAAGACCACATGTCCCTTTAAACAAAGCATAATAACTTAACCAGCTTTTTAGTGGATTTAAAGTGACAGACACACACAGATAAGAGAATGAAGGGTATGGGAAATATTTGGTTTGTCTCCCTTTGTCATACTTTTTACGAAGATATTTCAGACACCTCTTAGTAATTGATAGGTTGGTATACCCCCAATGCAGACTAACTATGTGGAGCCTTTTTTGTAGCCTCGAGTGTTTACAGAATTTCTTTTACTTTTTTCCACTAACTTTCACCTAACATGTTTGATAAACTCATACCATTCTTTGACATGCTTAAACCTTCTATTTTTGTTTTTTGCTTTCTTTAACCAGCAATTCTATTATAGAACAAAATGTACCATACAGGATTGTTTCCTATGTAATTATTATCTTTTTCTTTATCCTTTTTTACTAAAAACATACCTTACACCAACAACTTTCTTTACATTTTTTTTTAACCTCAGAGCTTTAACCAAAGCAATAAGTTTATATGCAGCGGAAGGGCTTAGATTAATGTCCCTTTCCAATAATGGAGTTGGACACATTGGCATAACAAGGAAAGAGTGTTGAAATATTTTATCTCTCAGAACACATGGAAGTAATGGCATAGTGAGGGGCCTGGATATAATGCCCTGTGCCCACACAACCGAAGGGATGAAGGAAGGAGTGGACCAGGAAATTTAAGTAGAGCTGAGCATGTAGCTCCCGTATTAATAACAAATGATATAACCCCGCCAGCTACTGATATTTCCACCCTAGGCTTGGTTGGTTTAATGGTTTGTTCCAAAGACATTGGGGCTATCAAGTTAGGGGCGAGTCAACCAGACTGGAGCAAGCCCAAGAGATTTCTTTTTGAGATGCCTGGTGTTCCTTAATTACAGCAAGCCTCTGGGCCATGTCTCTCCTCTGGCTAGGTGAACGAGGCAATCATGAGCCCAATGTCCATGCTGTTTGCATTTGGGACAGGGTTTTGTTGGTGGGCGGGGCTTGACAGTCTTTGGCCATATGCCCATTTTGACAGTATTGGAAACAAACTGGGAAGGGGGCTGTGTACCCCTTCTGTTATTGGCCATCTGGGGTGGAAGATTATCAGTGGTGGCTTTTTTTGCTAAAGTGGTAGATAAAAGCTGAAGTGCTTTCTGCTTATGTTGGTGGTCTTGTATTTCTTCCTCCTTTTGGTTGTTAAAGATTTTAAAGGCCGTGTCAAATAGTTTTAGTTGAGGGGTTTGTGCCTAATACCTGGTGGTGACTGGGAGATAAAATACATAGCCAAAAGAGTTTGTCCTTCCAGAGTTTAAATTAATATTTGTAAACTGCTGCAATGCCTTAGAGAGGTGACTTAGAAACACTGCTGGATTTTTATCTGGTTTTTTGAAAAACCTCTTTTATTCTGTCTTAGTTAGCCTGTTTATTAACACCTTTTTGTAGTTAGCTAACAGGATTTATTTACATGCCTGTTTATTAACACCTTTTTGTAGTTAGCTAACAGGATTTATTTACATGATCCCTTTTCCTTTGTCTGGGAAGAAGGTTGATATAGTTTCAGTTTAGATATAACTTGAGAGAAATTTATCATAAGAAAACAACAAAGAAGAAGTTATTTAATATGCTTTTGTTCCAGCCACCCCCTTAAGAAGAGACCTATTAAGCCATGTGGAAACTTGAATGGGTTTTTTAAGTACACGTGGGGTGGTGACTTGTTGCAGCTGCCACCAGGGAGTTATCAAGCAGTGAGGGGAAGGGGAGTGAGAAGGCTGGAGGTTGGGGTCAGGCACCGGCCCCTCCTCCAAAGACAAAAGAGAAAGACTGGAGACTGGGGTCAGGTGACCCGGCTGGAGATGCCAGCCCCTCCTTACCAGATAAAGGTGGAGGGTGAGAAGGAGGAGAAACTGATAGAGAGTGGAATAGTAAAAGCAGACTATAGGAGGCTTATCTGCTGGGTTGAAGTCAGAGATAGAGGAGGGAGGTGGTGGCGTAAATGGGATGGGGAGGGAAGGGGAATCTCTGCCCATTTTTCTGAATGCTGGTAGAAGTTATAGAGATCCTGAATAATGTAGGGGTTTAGGAACCCGTAGGGGCCACTTACTTTGCTTGTCTAAGCGATAGGTGGGCCAATTTTGGGTACTGAAGCAGATTAAACGTTTAGGTTTAATATCGGGAGTGAGGGAGAGTTTAGAGAGATTATTTAAGAGGCACTTGAGGGGAGTGTTGGCCGGAAGAGATGACAAGTTTCCCATGTTAGCAGTGGGGCCTGGTCAGGGCATCCCTTGGACAAGCGACCACTGAGGAACGGGTGGGTTACAATAAAGCCTGTCATCACAGGTCGTTAATGTAGACCCAGATTCTCCTGGAGAATCGAGAAGGTTAAGGGCAACCCGGTACCGGGATTTTTGACAAGAAAGTTACCTAAAACTGGAGGGAGGGAAGGCTTGAAATCTCTAGCAGCTGTGGGAAAACCGATAGGGGGTCCGCTGTGGTCATAAAGACCTAGGCGGGGTGTGGCCCCCCTTGCCCAGGGCAGAAGGAGCTGCTGGACAATCAACGGCCAG
Source organism: Cephalopachus bancanus (assembly GCA_027257055.1). Lineage (NCBI taxonomy): Eukaryota > Metazoa > Chordata > Mammalia > Primates > Tarsiidae > Cephalopachus > Cephalopachus bancanus. Next base: position 113,732 of record JAPVLO010001590.1, on the reverse strand, counting down.
TTTCCCGGTTATCCCAGGCAAGGTTTTAGGTTTTAAGTGTGGGGACCCTTACCAATCCGAAGGTCAGTGGTGGATGTAGCGTTGGCGTTTAGGAGAATGGGCGAAGGCCTTAAGGGTGAGTCCCACTGGCGCCGGGACAGGGTCCCGCCTTAGGGCGAGAATACCCCACCAAGTCACAGGCATCAATGAAAGACGGTTTGGCACCTGTAAGACTCCATGCCCGGTCTGAACCAAGAGATTTATTAAAGGGTCAGTTACACGAAGGGACTGTAACTGAGGAAGAGCAAGAGAGAGAGAGACCGAAAGAGAGAAAGAGAGAGAGAGAGAGAGACCGAGAGAGAGAGAGAGAGAGAGAGAGAGAGAGAGACAGAGAGAGAGAGAGAGAGAGAGAGAGAGAAGGAGAGAGAGTATGGAGAGAGAGTAAGAGAGTGGCGGGGACAGAGAGAGAAAGCAAGTGCTGGGCTTGAGTCTTATTGGAGGAGATTTTGAGGTAGCATTTCTATAGGGAGAGGTTGTTTGAGCACAGGTTTAAGTTTCGTGTGGGCGGGAAAAGCCACTTAGGGCTTTTGTTGTCTTTGGGAGGCAGCACCATCTTGGGAACGCCCTTCTGACTGTTGTCTGCGCCTTTCAACCATGCCTGGCTAAATTTTCATTCATTGTAGAGAGGAATCTGACCAAGTTGCCCAGGCCAGTCTCAAACTCCTGGGCTCAGGCAATCCTCTTGCCTCTGCCTCTCAAAGTGCTGGGATGATGAGTTGAGCCACTGTACCAGGTTTTTTGTTTTGTTTTGTTTTAAAACAAAACTGAGTTAATGAACTTACTCTCCCTTTCCTAGAGTTTATCTTTACAGCAGCATGCTTGTCCCTATTTTTCAACATTTCAAAATTATTTTAGCTACATGCAAGCACAAAGAGAGGCTAGAGATAACCCTCTATCTAAAATGGAGTCATTAATAGTAGTATTTTATAACCTTGTGTACTTTGCATTGACCCTGAAATAATTTTTTCTTTGAGTTGGAGTCTCACTCTGTCACTCAGACTGGAGTGCAGTAAGCCACCGAGCCTGGCTGAAATAATTTTTATAAAGAAGGAAGAGGAAAGAAAGGGCATACCAAAATTTCATACAAGAAAGCCCTGGCAGGAGCAAATATCTTTCCAACAAGAAAGACTGGGGTTTTTTCTCTCAGTTTTTTTGTTGTTGTTGTTTGTTTTTTGAGTTGGAGTCTCACTCTGTCACCCAGACTGGAGTGCTGTGGCAACTCCTGGCCACTGCAGCCTCAACCTGCTGGCCTCCGGGATCCTTCTGCCTTAGCCTTCCAAGTAGCTGGAACTACAGACTCGCACTACCACGCCCGGCTAATTTTTTATTTATTGTAGAGATGAGGTCTCGCCAAGTTGCCCAGGCAGATCTCAAAACTGCGGACTCAGACAATCCGCTCACCTCAGCCTCCCAAGTCGTGGGATTACAGGCTGAGACACCCAGCCCGGCTTGCTCTCAGTTGAGACTAGTTGTATTTTCCCAACAATTTATATGCTGAAGAGGGTGGGATACAGCTAACTGCCACTCTAAAAATTGACACCTCTCAAGGAGAAGAGTAGTGATGGTCTCTTCTGGACCACATTGGCTTTTTCACCTGTCAGACTTTTCCAATTCACAAGTCTTCAGCTCAAAAGGTAGTCTTATTATCATTTCTATGGATTTGATTAGTTAAGGCATGGTATTCTCCCTTGTCTTTGACAGGGAACTTGAAAAATTCTTAGTGATTATTATGCTAAACCTTAAATTGAAAGGTTGTTCTCTCAGTGGCTCAGCCTGTAATCCCGGGCCTTGGGAGGCTGAAGTGAGTGGATTGCCTGAGGCCAAGGTTTGGAGACCCAACTGGGCAACTTGGCGAGACCTCATCTCTACAATAAATCTAAAATCAGCGGGGCATGGTAGTGCGCACTTGTAGTTCCAGCTACTTGGAAAGTTGAGGCAGAAGTATTGCCGGAGCCCAGTAGGCCGAGGCTGTGGTGGCCGGGAGCAGAGAGGTCAGTGCACTCCAATCTGGGTGACAGAGTGAGACTCCAAGTCAAAAAAAAAAGTAAGAAAGATTGGACTGTCTTCTTTTGATGTGCCAGATGGTGGGAAAGGCTGCCATCTTTGCCTGCAGTAAAGTGTAATTTAAAGAATGTCTGAATGCTTCCTAAAACCTGCCTATGGGAAGTTTATCTATCAATGTCTTACCTGTGCTAGCTACCTGCCTTATTTAGAAATTTTGCTGTTACACTCGCTATGGGTTTAAGCTTTGTCTTCCTTCAAGATAGTAATTTACAGAAAATATATATAAGTTGATTAGGTGAGTGGTTTCTGTGCATTCTCGGACACATTGCTGATCTGGAGGGGAAAAGGCAGAAATGATTCCTGTCCTCTGTGAAAGGGTAACCTGAGGTGAGGTGGCCCAGTGCTAGTGCCACGGGAATAATGCAAGATTGCAACAAGGAAGAAAGTAGAAAGAAATAAAGTTTATAATTTACCTCTCAAAAATTGGAATGGGGGCCCACAGAGACAAGTGTGGTGTTGAAGGGCCAAGAATGGGGTATATATGAGAACTTTTGGGGTAAGGGAGTTTAGATATGGAGGAATGTTCAGGGCTGCTTGTCTTTGATGTTGATTGTAGCCACCAGAGTCTTAGATTTTGAAGGTTGCCAGACATTAGCATTTTATGCCCTACGGTGGTGGGCTAGATGGGAAGAGTCTAGGGGAAGGATTTTCCTGCAAGAGACTTGCTAGACATTTGCAATCCACATAACTCCTTCACCAAAAAGTGGTCTTCTTATTTCTATAGCTTCAGCCAGGCTAGGGGTGATCTTTGATCCCCCTTGACAGGTAACCTGAAAGTTTCCTAGAGATTATTATGATAAACCATGAACAGAAATATTGGGTTGTTGGGCTGTCCTGTTTTTGTTTCTGATGGAGATTTTCTGGGTAGTGTACCGCTTGGCCTACAATGAAATATAATCTTAAAATGTCTGAACACCCCTAAAACTTGTCTGTTGGAAAGTTATCTGTCTAACCTGTGCTTGAATGAAAGCATGTCAGTTCAAGGAATAAGGGTTATGCTGAGGCAAAATGTAAACTAAGTTTATTCTAAATTTCTCAAGGTCTCTACTTGCATTCTGGATTAACTTCCACTTGTGAAAGGAGGAAAACTATCCCAATGGACAAGGAAAACTCACCCTAGTGAGATGGTGTAAGAACCCACAAGAAGCTTCTCAAGCACATGGGAGAGCAAGTTCAGTGTCTCTTGAGAGGGGTCACCAGGCACTTTCATTAGCAGTATTGGATAAGAAGACATCCCAAGTCATAGAATGGCCTGAATTGACTCTTGATTCAGACATGTCTGTGTGTCAGTCACTGCCTCTCCTACCTGGGTGCAAACACTTAAAAACAATGAATGCACTTATATCAACTTCAGTTTTTCATCAACCATAAAATATATTTTATCAATAGGGGTTGAAAAGTTAAAAAAGGCCTTTCTCAGTGGCTCAGCCTATAATCCAAGAAATTTGGGAGGCTTAGGTGAATGAATTGCCTGAGCCTGTGGGTTCAAGACCAGCCCAGACAACTTGGTGAGACCTCGTCTCTACAATAAAAAAATCAAAAAATTAGCCAGGCATCATAACACATGCCTGTAGTGCTGGCTACTTGGAGGACTGGGGCAGCATGATTGCCTGAGCCCAGCAGGTTGATGCTGAACTGGGCATATGTGTCTCTGCACTCCAGCCTGGGTGACAGAATGAGATACGACCTCAAAAAAAAAAAAATAAATTTCAGCCAAGTTATAAGTAGATTCCTTGGAAAAAAATTAAATATCTAAGGCCTGGTGTTGTGGTTCATGCCTATAATCCCAGCACTTTAGGAGGCGGAGGTGAGAGGATTGCCTGACCTCATGGGTTTCAAACTAGCCTGGGCAAATTGGTGAGACCTCATTTCTACATTAAATTTTTAAAAATTAGCCAGGCATGGTGGCTCATGCCTGTAGTTCCAGTTCTTGGAAAGCTGAGGCAGAAGGATCTCCTGAGGCCAGTAGATTGAGACTGATTGTCATGAGTGTTAGGGTCCGGATAGGGTTAGGGCACAAGGATGGAGAGGGAGAGATGTGCATGGAGGTGCAGCACCACCAGAGCCAGCAAGCCGGAGGTGCTGCACTGGCAACCCAGAGATCTGAATAAATGCAAAGAATCACAACATATAGAGGTGAAAGAAGAAAAATTTATTTTGGAAAACTTCACCCCCCACAGACAGGGAGCAGTCCAACATGCGATGTGACTGTGGCAGCATAGCCCCCGAAAGCCCTGGATTAAATCCTTTTCTTGGAGATGTTGCAGTCAGGTAGATGTGACTGCCGTGACTTCCTTATCAAACACCTGTGGTTGTCTTGCCAATCCTGTGACACAGAGACCCACTAATTTCTGCCCACATTATCATAGCCTCTAGAGAAGGGTGTGACAAGGATTCTAATTCTCCTGCACCTTCCCGAATGACATTTCTTAGAGGTAATGGAAGGTGCACCTCAGCATATCTCCTAGGCACTCCCAGTGGTTAGTTTCAGGGGACTTGACTTCCCTGTAGATAGTGCCCAACTTACTGGAAGATCAAATCCCCACCTGCTTTTGTAATTACAAGTTTCATGACTTTTAAAATCCTTGCCCAATGCATGGTGTCTTAGGCCTTGTAAATTGCCTTTGCTCTAGGCAACCTTGATTGCCACTATGAGATACCTCTGATACCTGGCACCAGGAAATCTGTTTCTGAAAAGACAAAGTCAGTAAAGTTAATTTTACCTAAAGTGTGAATTTCTCCAAAAGCATAGCTTCTACTGTCTCATCATTGCATCAGGGTTTAAGAACAAGATAAAAAATGGCTTCCCACTCTCGGTCTGTCCTCTCATTCCCCCCTCCTGCTCTTGGAAATATTCTTATGATTCTGGGAAATGGGGCAGAGATCATTCTTCTGTAAGTACTTCCTGCTGAAATGGGCCATAGTGATGTCCCTACCTATCTATTTCCAAGGGGATGAATAGGAAACAGCAGGACCTTAACTGAATATTATTTGGGTTTAATAAAACATCGAGTGAGAGCCCAGGCAGAAATTATTAAGCAAACAATGATGAAAAAGGCTATGACCCCAAAAACAATGTTGGAAAAGTGAAAGTAGTCCTGTACATTATATGTATGCTTAGCCAAAGCTTTTAATTTATCAATAAGTTGTAATATTCTTTTGTAAATTATCTATAGTTGTACTTTTTTTTTTTGAGTTGCAGTCTCACTCTGTTGCCCACACTGGAATGCAGTGGCCGCTCCCGGCCACTGCAGCCTGGACCTGCTGGGCTCCGGTCATCCTTCCACCTCAGCCTTCCAAGTAGCCGGAATTACAGGCATGCGCTACCACACCTGGCTGATTTTTTGATTTATTGTAGAGATGAGGTCTTGCTGCCCAGGTGGGTTTTGAACCCGCGGGCTCGGGCAATCCACTCACCTCAGCCTCCCAAAGGCACGGGATTACAGGCTGAGCCACTGACCCCGGGCTATAGTTGTACTTAACTAGGAAATACAGCCACTTCGACAAAGTTTGAAGAAAAAAAATTGAAAACATTAGAGACATGTAGTTAGGTTGTTGCTTAAATTGAGAATTAGAATCAGGCAAACATTAGCAAGAGAAAACAGCTTCTTTTGTTTTTTATAATAGGTCTAATATGCTTTACTAACACCTTTTTTCATTCCTTGTAGTAAACAAGAAACCATATGGTCCCTTTTAGGTCTATCCGTTGAGCCTATTTGATAATCCCAAGAAAGGATCTACCTCAGGACTAGATAGGACTGCTGGGCAGTAATGGTCTGGTTGGGTACAGCTTAGTTCATTAGAATATGCCCAAGCCTTACTAAAAATACGAGCATATTCCTCTGGAGTTGTGATTGTGGTTAAAATAACACGGAGATTCTTCTAGGCTAAGTCGTACGACAGGGTCAAATACTGGAATTTTTTTTTTTTGAATGGGAGTCTCACTCTGTCGCCCAGACTGGAGTGCAGTGGCCGCTCCCAGCCACCGCAGCCTCGACCTGCTGGGCTCCGGCGATCCTTCTGCCTCAGACTTCCAAGTAGCCGGAACTACAGGCGTGAGCTACCACGCCCAGCTAATTTTTTGATTTATTGTAGAGATGAGGTCTTGCCAAGTTGCCCAGGTGGGTCTCAAACCCGCGGGCTCAGGCAATCCATTCACCTCAGCCTCCCAAAGTGCTGGGATTACAGGCTGAGCCACCGAACCCGGCAAATATTGGAATTCTTTAGTGTACTTACTTGAGTCAGTGGAAGGAGAAGGCACATAGACTCATGCAATTCCCTCTGTACCTGCTACTTCTCACGGGGGAAATTGGTGAGCAAGTGGTGCCTGAAAGCATTTGCCTAAACAAGTGTGGGCTGGAGATGGATGTATTGGGGGCTTAGGACGTGTAGAAAGATCTATTATTACAGTTGTAAAAGGAGAAGGTGAAAGACGGAGGCGTGCAGTGAGACTCAACACGCTTTAAGGCCAAGAGATTTAATGGGGGGGAGCGCGGTGGCTACAGAACCTGAGAATCAGATTGCAGCATGGAGGCCGGGGGGTGGCAGGTTTTATAGAAAATTTTAAAGCGACCTGTCGATTACCTATTGGTCGGCAGGTGAGGTATTTTTGGGATTGCAGGGGCTTTCATGGGCTCGGGAACGGTGGGCTTTGTTTTGGAAGAAGAACCTGGAGAGCCTGTCCGAGCCTCCATGTTAGTTTGTCCGGGCGCCTTCTTAGGTGGGAGTACCATTTTAGGTGGGGGCCATGCCTAGGCTTAGCCTTTGGAGGGGGCGGGTTCCTCGTGGCTGACTGGGGCCTTTCATTCCCACCTCTTTGGTTAAGTGATAAAGGGGCGGAGTTGATCGATCTGGCTACTTCCTGCTGGCAGAGGACGTTGTTGGGTGAGGTGGGTGAAAGAACCAGCCACATGAGGCCCCATAAGAAGGCACCAAAAGAAAAAATTTCGCTGGAGTGGAAGTCTTGGAAGGTAGAGGAATGCAAGTTGGTCCAGCCAGTCGTCGAGTGGATATGGGAAAGGGAGGAGCCATTTGTCACGAAGAAGATGGTCAAGGAACGCTGAAAAGCTGAGTTGGAGGTAATAAGGCCTGAAAGCCATATCTGTAATGAAAAATGGGGCGAGAAGGTTTAGGAGGCAGTAAGGCTTGGGTTGTTGAGGCCTGGGTCCTCGGTGGGTAGGAGGTTGTAACTCTAAAAGAAACTGGTTAATGGTTTGATTTAAAATTTTTTGGAGTTGAGATTGAAGAAATTTTATAATGCAAGGGAGAAGGGAACACAGGCCGAGAAGGAGAACGACTGGATTAACGATAGGAAGAAGCCACGTGAGGAGGGAGTTTGGAAACCAACTGTTAATTTGAGTGGGCTTTGTTTGTTGAAGCTGTGAGGAGAGATCGTTTAGTTTGTTGATATTTTGTTCAATGAGCCCTGATTCATTGACATAATAGCAGCATTCTTCCTGGAGAAAGAGGCAGGTGCCTCCTTTTTCAGCTGTTAAGAGGTCTAGGGCTCTACGATTTTGGAGGGTTACCTGTGCTAAGCTAGTTATTTGTCTTTGTAGTGACCCGATGGAGTCTAAGGTGGTGTCTAGCGCCATCTGGATTTTGTTTTGTAGGTCTTCTACTGCCCATAGTGAGTAGCCGAGAGCTCCTCCCGCCAGGCCGAGGGAGGTGAAAGTGGATGCGAGGGACAATCCAACCATAACCGAGAAGAAGACGGCCCTTTTGTGTGAATGCCTGGGGGTAAAAAGTGTCTGGAGGTTGGTCATGGAGTATAAAGAGAGCTGAGGGACCAACGTAACAATTGCAGGGATGAGTTAGGTTTGAAGCTTTGGGAGAGGAGGGTGCCATTGCACCACAAAAATAGCCCAGGTGGCAGGAAGTGGGCGTTTGTGAGGTTTGTGTAGGCCCAACAAAGAGTGTTGTTAAAGGGGGCACGTGGCGAGTTGATACAGAGGTAGGAGGAATTAGAGGCTATTTCCCAGAGGGGTACATGAGGTTTGACTATAATTTCCCCGTGGGTGGACGTGTTGAGAGTGTAGTTGGGAAAAGCTGGAAGGGGAACGGCTGCTAGTAAGGGTCGCTGTAAAGAGGCTCAGAGGAAGCATTGTGAAGAAGAGAGGTCAGGGAACGTTTGATTTAGGAAACGTAGAGTGTGTTCTAGGATGGTGAGCCAAGAGGGAAGGTGTTGAGAGGGTCGTGAAGAGAGGTGGTCTTCTGAGGAAGGGGGTAAGGGCTGAATGGCCTCTTCGAGTTGTGGTTCCTGATTTTTTATGTGCTGCACGATAGAAATTTTAACAGAAGAGGTGAAGGTAGAGCGTGAAATGGACAAGAGGCTGGCGGCTGTGCGGTAGTTGTCAGCGGGGTAGACCCCAACGTATCTGAGAGCATTCCAAAAAGGATTGTGAGGATCTGGAATTTTAAAGACATAGTGGGAAAAGCGGGGGCCTCGGCTGCGCCAGGCGCTGGACTCCAGTCCACCATATTCTAAGAATGGTGGGTTACCAGCGTCCGTGGCTTGTTTGGGGAATTTATATATAGGGATTAAATAGGAGGGAGTGTTGGTTTGTCTGGCCAGGTCAGGGTTGGAGAAATGGATTTTACATGACCAGGAGGGGCAACCCCTATAGAGATCTGCCCATGTTTTGCAGTTCGGGTCGGTTTGTTCATCTACTAGGCAGACATATGCATCAAGTGCGATACCCGAGTCATCGAGTGTGTGTACCTTTTCCAGAGAAAGAGAAATGGATGTGCAGTTGTCAATGAGGCACGATTGTATATCTAAGTCTTTTACCTGGGAAATACCATTTAAAGTATAGAGTTCACGGATGGTGAAGCGATAATGGAGACCAGCCGGTAAGGGGTGGCTTGCCTTGAGAGCGAGAGCGAGAGGGAGGAGGGAAGTAAGGAGGATTAGGGGTAATATGTTTGTGTGGATTAGGGGTGAAAGTTGAACCATTGATATAAGGAAAGAAAGTTGAGCCATTGAGATAAGGAAGGTGGGCGTTTATGGGCAGCAATGAGAAAGGAGGATGAATAGGAGTAGTGGGAAAAAAGGGTATGATTATTATTAAAGGATCATTTTTGTATTTATTTTCTGCTGAAATGGGGCCATAGCGATGTCTCTACCTATTTATTTTTAAGGGCATGAACAGGAAATGGCAGGACCTTAAGCAAATGCTATTTGGATCTAATAAAACATCAAGTGAGAGCATAGGCAAAAATTATTAAGCAAACGATGATGAAAAGAGTTCTTATCCCAAAAAACAATATTGGAAAAGTGAAAGTTCTATAAATTGTATATATTCATTAATATAAGTTGAAATATTTCTTTGTGAGCTATCTATAGTTGTACTTTAATACGGAAATATAGCCACTTTGACACAAAGTCTGAAGAAAGAAAAATTGAAAACAGTACAGACATGTAGTGAGGTTATAGTTTAAATTGAGAATTTAGAACAGGTAAACATTGGCAAGAGAAAACAGTTTCCTTTGTTTTTATAATAGGTCTGATATACTTTTACAACAATTGATATGCTACAGAGTGAAGCCCAGGTTATTTTGCCACTCATCCTATGTTGGATAGTAATCCTTGTGCCTGGAAGGAGATTTTAAAGTTTGTTAGCAATTTGGCGGTGCTGTTAGTGAAATTAATTTACCTGGCCTTTAGGCAATTTAGAAGGAGGTGGGGTAGGTGTGGTTCCTGGAGCTTGCTGCTTATCTCACCCTAGAGACTGAATCAAGAACTTGAAGAGTTTAAGTACCAAAGTTTTTAAAAGCATGTTATAACACAAAATCACGGTAGTTATTGTAAAAGTTACTTATTTAGCCAAAATGATAGTCCAACGATTTTGGAAAAGAAACAAATCTCGCTCTTTTGTAACAAAGACAGTGGGGGGAGGGCTAATTGAATTTTGTCTCTTTTTTTTTCCCTCTGTTGTTTAAAGGGGAAAATTTTTTTTGGGAGATTGTTAATTAAGAAGCTCATGTTCTGGTCTTTGAGTAGCATGTAGGCCTACTATTAGTTTAATTGATATTAATGGTAAATTTATGGAACCTTTTTGAAGTCTGACTGTTTATAGAATTCCTTTTACTTTTCACAAACTTTCACCTACCATGTTCGATAAACTCATACCATTTTTTGACATGCTTAAACCTTCTATTTTTGTTCTATACTTTCTTTAACCAGCCATTCTATTATAGAACAAAAATGTACCATACAAGATTCTTTCCTATACAATTATTTATCTTTCCTTTATCCTTTCTCACTAAAATATACCTTACACCAACAACTTTCTTTACATTTTTCCTAACCTCAGAGCTCTAACCAAAGCAATAAGTTTATATGTAGTGGAAGGGCTTAGATAGGATCCAACGTGGAACTATTAGGGAAATCCAAAGCTACACAAAAGGCACCCAAAAAGCACAGTGGTGACAGCTCAGGGTAAAGAATAGTATGAGCTTTAATTTTGTCATAATGTCCCTTTCCAATAATGGAGCTGGACACGTTGGCATAATAAGGAAAGAGTGTTGAAATATTTTATTTCCCAGAACACATGGAAGTAATGGCGTAGTGAGGGGCCTGGATATAATGCCCTGTACCCACACAACTGAAAGGGGTGAAGGAATGAGTGGACCAGGAAATTTAAGTGGAGCTGAGCATGTAGCCCCTGTATTAATAACAAATGACATAACCCTGCCAGCTACTGATATTTCCACCCTAGGCTTGGTTGGTTTAATAGTTTGTTCCGAAGATGTTGGGGCTATCGAGTCAGGGGCGAGTCAATCCAACTGGAGCAAGCCCAAGAGATCTCCTTCTGAGGTTTGTGTGAGATGCCTGGTGTCCCTCATTTGCAGCAAGCCTCTGGGCCATGTGCTCTCCTCTGGCTAGGTGAACGAGGCAATCGTGGGCCCAATGTCCATGCAGTTTGCATTTGGGACAGGGTTTTGTCAGTGGCGGAGCTTGATAGTCTTTGACCATATGCCCATTTTGACGGCATCAGAAACAAACCTGGGAAGGGCTGTGTACCCCTTCTGCTATCAACCATTTGGGGTGGAAGATTATCAGTGGTGGCTCTCCCTGCTAAAGCGATAGATAAAATCTGAAACGTTTCCTGCTTATGTTTGTGGTCCATTCTTTCTTCCCCCCGGTTGTTAAAGACTTTAAGGGCTGTGTCCAATAGTTCTAGTTTAGGGGTTTATGGGCCCTTCTCTAATTTTTTGGAGTTTGTGCCTAATGTCTGGTGTTGACTGGGAGATAAAATACATAGCCAAAGGAGTTTGTACCTCCACAGAGTTTAAATCAATATTAATAAACTGCTGCAGTGTCTCAGAGAGGTGACATAGAAACATTGTTGGATTTTTATCTGGTTTTTGAAAAACCTCTTTTATTCTGTCCTAGTCTGTTTATTAACACCTTTTGTAGTTAGCTAACAGGATTTATTTACATGATCCCTTTACTTTTGTCTGGGAAGAAGGTTGATATAGTCCCAGTTTAGATATAACTTGAGAGAAATTTATCATAAGAAAACAACGAAGAAGAAGTTCTTTAACATCCTTTTGTCCCAGCCACCCCCTTGAGAAGAGACTATTAAGCCATGTGGAAACTTGAATGAGTTTTTTAAGTCCATGTGGGGGTGGTGACTTGTTGCAGCTGCCACCAGGGAGTTATCAAGCAGTGAGGGGAAGAGGGTGAGAAGGCTGGAGGTTGGGGTCAGGCACCGGCCCCTCCTCCAAAGACAAAAGAGAAAGACTGGAGACTGGGGTCAGGTGACCCGGCTGGAGACACCAGCCCCTCCTTGCCAGATAAAGGTGGAGGGTGAGAAGGAGGAGAAACTGATGGAGAGTGGAATAGCAAAAGCAGACTATAGGAGGTTTATCTGCTGGGTTGAAGTCAGAGATAGAGGAGGGAGGTGGTGGCATAAATGGGATGGGGAGGGAAGGGGAATTTCTGCCCATTTTTCTGAATGCTGGTAGAAGTTATAGAGATCCCGAATAATGTAGGGGTTTAGGAACCCGTAGGGGCCACTTATTTTGGTTGTCTAAGCGATAGGTGGGCCAATTTTGGGTACTGAAGCAGATTAAAGGTTTAGGCTTAATATCCGGAGTGAGGGAGAGTTTAGAGAGATTATTTAAGAGGCACTTGAGGGGGGGAGTCAGCCGGAAGAGATGACGAGTTTCCCATGTTAGCAGTGGGGCCTGGTCAGGGCATCCCTTGGACAAGCGACCACTGAGGAACGGGTGGGTTACAATAAAGCCTGTCGTCACAGGTCGTTAATGTAGACCCAGATTCTCCTGGAGAATTGAGAAGGTTAAGGGCAACCCGGTACCGGGATTTTTGACAAGAAAGTTACCTAAAACTGGAGGGAGGGAAGGCTTGAAATCTCTAGCGGCTGTGGGAAAACCGATAGGGGGTCCGCTGTGGTCATAAAGACCTAGGCGGGGTGTGGCCCCCCTTGCCCAGGGCAGAAGGAGCTGCTGGACAATCAACGGCCAGTTTCCTGGTTATCCCAGGCAAGGTTTTAGGTTTTAAGTGTGGGGACCCTTACCAATCAGAAGGTCAGTGGTGGATGTAGCGTTGGCGTTTAGGAGAATGGGCGAAGGCCTTAAGGGGTGAGTCCCACTGGCGCCGGGACGGGGTCCCGCCTTAGGGCGAGAATACCCCACCAAGTCACAGACATCAATGAAATACGGTTTGGCACCTGTAAGACTCCATGCCCGGTCTGAACCAAGAGATTTATTAAAGGGTCAGTTACACGAAGGGACTGTAACTGAGGAAGAGCAAGAGAGAGAGAGACCGAAAGAGAGAAAGAGAGAGAGAGAGAGAGAGAGAGAGAGAGACCGAGAGAGAGAGAGAGAGAGAGAGACCGAGAGAGAGAGAGAGAGAGAGAGAGAGAGAGAGAGACCGAGAGAGAGAGAGAGAGAGAGAGAGAGAGAGAGAGAGAGAGAGCGAGAGAGAGAGACAGAGAGAGAGAGAGAGAGAGAGAGAGAGAGAGAGAGAGAGAGAGAGAGAGTAAGAGAGTGGCGGGGACAGAGAGAGAAAGCAAGAGAGAGAGAGAGAGAGGGCTATGCAGGGAGAAGGATATATTTATGAAGCTTGTAGGGGCTGGCCAGTGCTGGGCTTGAGTCTTATTGGAGGAGACTATGAGGTAGCATTTCTATAGGGAGAGGTTGTTTGAGCACAGGTTTAAGTTTCGTGTGGGCAGGAAAAGCCACTTAGGGCCTTTGTTGTCTTGGGAGGCAGCGCCATCTTGGGAACGCCCTTCTGACTGTTGTCTGCGCCTTTCAACCATGCCTGGCTAAATTTTCATTCATTGTAGAGAGGAATCTGACCAAGTTGCCCAGGCCAGTCTCAAAATCCCGGGCTCAGGCAATCCTCTTGCCTCTGCCTCTCAAAGTGCTGGGATGATGAGTTGAGCCACTGTACCAGGTTTTTTGTTTTGTTTTGTTTTAAACAAAACTGAGTTAATGAACTTACTCTCCCTTTCCTAGAGTTTATCTTTACAGCAGCATGCTTGTCCCTATTTTTCAACATTTCAAAATTATTTTAGCTACATGCAAGCACAAAGAGAGGCTAGAGATAACCCTCTATCTGAAATGGAGTCATTAATAGTAGTATTTTATAACCTTGTGTACTTTGCATTGACCCTGAAATAATTTTTTCTTTTTTTGAGTTGGAGTCTCACTCTGTCACTCAGACTGGAGTGCAGTAAGCCACCGAGCCTGGCTGAAATAATTTTTATAAAGAAGGAAGAGGAAAGAAAGGGCATACCAAAATTTCATACAAGAAAGCCCTGGCAGGAGCAAATATCTTTCCAACAAGAAAGACTGGGGTTTTTTCTCTCAGTTTTTTTTTTGTTGTTGTTTGTTTTTTGAGTTGGAGTCTCACTCTGTCACCCAGACTGGAGTGCTGTGGCAACTCCTGGCCACTGCAGCCTCAACCTGCTGGCCTCCGGGGATCCTTCTGCCTTAGCCTTCCAAGTAGCTGGAACTACAGACGCGCACTACCACGCCCGGCTAATTTTTTATTTATTGTAGAGATGAGGTCTCGCCAAGTTGCCCAGGCAGATCTCAAAACTGCGGACTCAGACAATCCGCTCACCTCAGCCTCCCAAGTTGTGGGATTACAGGCTGAGACACCCAGCCCGGCTTGCTCTCAGTTGAGACTAGTTGTATTTTCCCAACAATTTATATGCTGAAGAGGGTGGGATACAGCTAACTGCCACTCTAGAAATTGACACCTCTCAAGGAGAAGAGTAGTGATGGTCTCTTCTGGACCACATTGGCTTTTTCACCTGTCAGACTTTTCCAATTCACAAGTCTTCAGCTCAAAAGGTAGTCTTATTATCATTTCTATGGATTTGATTAGTTAAGGCATGGTATTCTCCCTTGTCTTTGACAGGGAACTTGAAAAATTCTTAGTGATTATTATGCTAAACCTTAAATTGAAAGGTTGTTCTCTCAGTGGCTCAGCCTGTAATCCCGGGCCTTGGGAGGCTGAAGTGAGTGGATTGCCTGAGGCCGCGGTTTGGAGACCCAACTGGGCAACTTGGCGAGACCTCATCTCTACAATAAATCTAAAATCAGCGGGGCGTGGTAGTGTGCACTTGTAGTTCCAGCTACTTGGAAAGTTGAGGCGGAAGTATTGCCAGAGCCCAGTAGGCCGAGGCTGTGGTGGCCAGGAGCGGAGAGGTCAGTGCACTCCAATCTGGGTGACACAGTGAGACTCCAAGTCAAAAAAAACAGTAAGAAAGATTGGACTGTCTTCTTTTGATGTGCCAGATGGTGGGAAAGGCTGCCATCTTTGCCTGCAGTAAAGTGTAATTTAAAGAATGTCTGAATGCTTCCTAAAACCTGCCTATGGGAAGTTTATCTATCAATGTCTTACCTGTGCTAGCTACCTGCCTTATTTAGAAATTTTGCTGTTACACTCGCTATGGGTTTAAGCTTTGTCTTCCTTCAAGATAGTAATTTACAGAAAATATATATAAGTTGATTAGGTGAGTGGTTTCTGTGCATTCTCGGACACATTGCTGATCTGGAGGGGAAAAGGCAGAAATGATTCCTGTCCTCTGTGAAAGGGTAAACTGAGGTGAGGTGGCCCAGTGCTAGTGCCACGGGAATAATGCAAGATTGCAACAAGGAAGAAAGTAGAAAGAAATAAAGTTTATAATTTACCTCTCAAAAATTGGAATGGGGGCCCACAGAGACAAGTGTGGTGTTGAAGGGCCAAGAATGGGGTATATATGAGAGCTTTTGGGTAAGGGAGTTTAGATATGGAGGAATGTTCAGGCTGCTTGTCTTTGATGTTGATTGTAGCCACCAGAGTCTTAGATTTTGAGAGTTGCCAGACATTAGCATTTTATGCCCTACGGTGGTGGGCTAGATGGGAAGAGTCTAGGGAAGGATTTTCCTGCAAGAGACTTGCTAGACATTTGCAATCCACATAACTCCTTCACCAAAAAGTGGTCTTCTTATTTCTATAGCTCCAGCCAGGCTAGGGGTGATCTTTGATCCCCCTTGACAGGTAACCTGAAAGTTTCCTAGAGATTATTATGATAAACCATGAACAGAAATATTGGGTTGTTGGGCTGTCCTGTTTTTGTTTCTGATGGAGATTTTCTGGGTAGTGTACCGCTTGGCCTACAATGAAATATAATCTTAAAATGTCTGAACACCCCTAAAACTTGTCTGTTGGAAAGTTATCTGTCTAACCTGTGCTTGAATGAAAGCATGTCAGTTTAAGGAATAAGGGTTATGCTGAGGCAAAATGTAAACTAAGTTTATTCTAAATTTCTCAAGGTCTCTACTTGCATTCTGGATTAAGTTCCACTTGTGAAAGGAGGAAAACTATCCCAGTGAACAAGGAAAACTCACCCTAGTGAGATGGTGTAAGAACCCACAAGAAGCTTCTCAAGCACATGGGAGAGCAAGTTCAGTGTCTCTTGAGAGGAGTCACCAGGCACTTTCATTAGCAGTATTGGATAAGAAGACATCCCAAGTCATAGAATGGCCTGAATTGACTCTTGATTCAGACATGTCTGTGTGTCAGTCACTGCCTCTCCTACCTGGGTGTAAACACTTAAAAACAATGAATGCACTTATATCAACTTCAGTTTTTCATCAACCATAAAATATATTTTATCAATAGGGGTTGAAAAGTTAAAAAAGGCCTTTCTCAGTGGCTCAGCCTATAATCCAAGAAATTTGGGAGGCTTAGGTGAATGAATTGCCTGAGCCTGTGGGTTCAAGACCAGCCCAGACAACTTGGTGAGACCTCGTCTCTACAATAAAAAAATCAAAAAATTAGCCAGGCATCATAACACATGCCTGTAGTGCTGGCTACTTGGAGGACTGGGGCAGCATGATTGCCTGAGCCCAGCAGGTTGATGCTGAACTGGGCATATGTGTCTCTGCACTCCAGCCTGGGTGACAGAATGAGATACGACCTAAAAAAAAAAAAAAATAAATTTCAGCCAAGTTATAAGTAGATTCCTTGGAAAAAAATTAAATATCTAAGGCCTGGTGTTGTGGTTCATGCCTATAATCCCAGCACTTTAGGAGGCGGAGGTGAGAGGATTGCCTGACCTCATGGGTTTCAAACTAGCCTGGGCAAATTGGTGAGACCTCATTTCTACATTAAATTTTTAAAAATTAGCCAGGCATGGTGGCTCATGCCTGTAGTTCCAGTTCTTGGAAAGCTGAGGCAGAAGGATCTCCTGAGGCCAGTAGATTGAGACTGATTGTCATGAGTGTTAGGGTCCGGATAGGGTTAGGGCACAAGGATGGAGAGGGAGAGATGTGCATGGAGGTGCAGCACCACCAGAGCCAGCAAGCCGGAGGTGCTGCACTGGCAACCCAGAGATCTGAATAAATGCAAAGAATCACAACATATAGAGGTGAAAGAAGAAAAAATTTATTTTGGAAAACTTCACCCCCCACAGACAGGGAGCAGTCCAACATGCGATGTGACTGTGGCAGCATAGCCCCCGAAAGCCCTGGATTAAATCCTTTTCTTGGAGATGTTGCAGTCAGGTAGATGTGACTGCCGTGACTTCCTTATCAAACACCTGTGGTTGTCTTGCCAATCCTGTGACACACAGACCCACTAATTTCTGCCCACATTATCATAGCCTCTAGAGAAGGGTGTGACAAGGATTCTAATTCTCCTGCACCTTCCCGAATGACATTTCTTAGAGGTAATGGAAGGTGCACCTCAGCATATCTCCTAGGCACTCCCAGTGGTTAGTTTCAGGGGACTTGACTTCCCTGTAGATAGTGCCCAACTTACTGGAAGATCAAATCCCCACCTGCTTTTGTAATTACAAGTTTCATGACTTTTAAAATCCTTGCCCAATGCATGGTGTCTTAGGCCTTGTAAATTGCCTTTGCTCTAGGCAACCTTGATTGCCACTATGAGATACCTCTGATACCTGGCACCAGGAAATCTGTTTCTGAAAAGACAAAGTCAGTAAAGTTAATTTTACCTAAAGTGTGAATTTCTCCAAAAGCATAGCTTCTACTGTCTCATCATTGCATCAGGGTTTAAGAACAAGATAAAAATGGCTTCCCACTCTCGGTCTGTCCTCTCATTCCCCACTCCTGCTCTTGGAAATATTCTTATGATTCTGGGAAATGGGGCAGAGATCATTCTTCTGTAAGTACTTCCTGCTGAAATGGGCCATAGTGATGTCCCTACCTATCTATTTCCAAGGGGATGAATAGGAAACAGCAGGACCTTAACTGAATATTATTTGGGTTTAATAAAACATCGAGTGAGAGCCCAGGCAGAAATTATTAAGCAAACAATGATGAAAAAGGCTATGACCCCAAAAACAATGTTGGAAAAGTGAAAGTAGTCCTGTACATTATATGTATGCTTAGCCAAAGCTTTTAATTTATCAATAAGTTGTAATATTCTTTTGTAAATTATCTATAGTTGTACTTTTTTTTTTGAGTTGCAGTCTCACTCTGTTGCCCACACTGGAATGCAGTGGCCGCTCCCGGCCACTGCAGCCTGGACCTGCTGGGCTCCGGTCATCCTTCCACCTCAGCCTTCCAAGTAGCCGGAATTACAGGCATGCGCTACCACACCTGGCTGATTTTTTGATTTATTGTAGAGATGAGGTCTTGCTGCCCAGGTGGGTTTTGAACCCGCGGGCTCGGGCAATCCACTCACCTCAGCCTCCCAAAGGCACGGGATTACAGGCTGAGCCACTGAGCCCGGCTATAGTTGTACTTTAACTAGGAAATACAGCCACTTCGACAAAGTTTGAAGAAAAAAAATTGAAAACATTAGAGACATGTAGTTAGGTTGTTGCTTAAATTGAGAATTAGAATCAGGCAAACATTAGCAAGAGAAAGCAGCTTCTTTTGTTTTTTATAATAGGTCTAATATGCTTTACTAACACCTTTTTTCATTCCTTGTAGTAAACAAGAAACCATATGGTCCCTTTTAGGTCTATCCGTTGAGCCTATTTGATAATCCCAAGAAAGGATCTACCTCAGGACTAGATAGGACTGCTGGGCAGTAATGGTCTGGTTGGGTACAGCTTAGTTCATTAGAATATGCCCAAGCCTTACCAAAAATACGAGCATATTCCTCTGGAGTTGTGATTGTGGTTAAAATAACACGGAGATCCTTCTAGGCTAAGTCGTACGACAGGGTCAAATACTGGAATTTTTTTTTTTTGAATTGGAGTCTCACTCTGTCGCCCAGACTGCAGTGCAGTGGCTGCTCCCAGCCACCGCAGCCTCGACCTGCTGGGCTCCGGCGATCCTTCTGCCTCAGACTTCCAAGTAGCCGGAACTACAGGCGTGAGCTACCACGCCCAGCTAATTTTTTGATTTATTGTAGAGATGAGGTCTTGCCAAGTTGCCCAGGTGGGTCTCAAACCCGCGGGCTCAGGCAATCCATTCACCTCAGCCTCCCAAAGTGCTGGGATTACAGGCTGAGCCACCGAACCCGGCAAATATTGGAATTCTTTAGTGTACTTACTTGAGTCAGTGGAAGGAGAAGGGCACATAGACTCATGCAATTCCCTCTGTACCTGCTACTTCTCACGGGGGAAATTGGTGAGCAAGTGGTGCCTGAAAGCATTTGCCTAAACAAGTGTGGGCTGGAGATGGATGTATTGGGGACTTAGGACGTGTAGAAAGATCTATTATTACAGTTGTAAAAGGAGAAGGTGAAAGACGGAGGCGTGCAGTGAGACTCAACACGCTTTAAGGCCAAGAGATTTAATGGGGGTGAGCGCGGTGGCTACAGAACCTGAGAATCAGATTGCAGCATGGAGGCCGGGGTGTGGCAGGTTTTATAGAAATTTAAAGCGACCTGTCGATTACCTATTGGTCGGCAGGTGAGGTATTTTTGGGATTGGCAGGGGCTTTCATGGGCTCGGGAACGGTGGGCTTTGTTTTGGAAGAAGAACCTGGAGAGCCTGTCCGAGCCTCCATGTTAGTTTGTCCGGGCGCCTTCTTAGGTGGGAGTACCATTTTAGGTGGGGGCCATGCCTAGGCTTAGCCTTTGGAGGGGGCGGGTTCCTCGTGGCTGACTGGGGCCTTTCATTCCCACCTCTTTGGTTACGTGATAAAGGGGCGGAGTTGATCGATCTGGCTACTTCCTGCTGGCAGAGGACGTTGTTGGGTGAGGTGGGTGAAAGAACCAGCTACATGAGGCCCCATAAGAAGGCACCAAAAGAAAAAATTTCGTTGGGGTGGAAGTCTTGGAAGGTAGAGGAATGCAAGTTGGTCCAGCCAGTGGTCGAGTGGACATGGGAAAGGGAGGACCCAAATTTGTCACGAAGAAGATGGTCAAGGAACGCTGAAAAGCTGAGTTGGAGGTAATAAGGCCTGAAAGCCATATCTGTAATAAAAAAATGGGGCGAGAAGGTTTAGGAGGCAGTAAGGCTTGGGTTGTTGAGGCCTGGGTCCTCGGTGGGTAGGAGGTTGTAACTCTGTAAAAGAAACTGGTTAATGGTTTGATTTAAAATTTTTTGGAATTGAGATTGAAGAAATTTTATAATGCAAGGGAGAAGGGAACACAGGCCGAGAAGGAGAACGACTGGAGTAACGATAGGAAGAAGCCACGTGAGGAGGGAGTTTGGAAACCAACTGTTAATTTGAGTGGGCTTTGTTTGTTGAAGCTGTGAGGAGAGATCGTTTAGTTTGTTGATATTTTGTTCAATGAGCCCTGATTCATTGACATAATAGCAGCATTCTTCCTGGAGAAAGAGGCAGGTGCCTCCTTTTTCAGCTGTTAAGAGGTCTAGGGCTCTACGATTTTGGAGGGTTACCTGTGCTAAGCTAGTTATTTGTCTTTGTAGTGACCCGATGGATTCTAAGGTGGTGTCTAGCGCCATCTGGATTTTGTTATTGTAGGTCTTCTACTGCCCATAGTGAGTAGCCGAAAGCTCCTCCCGCCAGGCCGAGGGAGGTGAAAGTGGATGCGAGGGACAATCCAACCATAACCGAGAAGAAGACGGCCCTTTTGTGTGAATGCCGGGGGGTAAAAAGTGTCTGGAGGTTGGTCATGGAGTATAAAGAGAGCTGAGGGACCAACGTAACAATTGCAGGATGAGTTAGGTTTGAAGCTTTGGGAGAGGAGGGTGCCATTGCACCACAAAAATAGCCCAGGTGGCAGGAAGTGGGCGTTTGTGAGGTTTGTGTAGGCCCAACAAAGAGTGTTGTTAAAGGGGGCACGTGGCGAGTTGATACAGAGGTAGGAGGAATTAGAGGCTATTTCCCAGAGGGGTACATGAGGTTTGACTATAATTTCCCCGGGGGTGGATGTGTTGAGAGTGTAGTTGGGAAAAGCTGGAGGGGGAACGGCTGCTAGTAAGGGTCGCTGTAAAGAGGCTCAGAGGAAGCATTGTGAAGAAGAGAGGTCAGGGAACGTTTGATTTAGGAAACGTAGAGTGTGTTCTAGGATGGTGAGCCAAGAGGGAAGGTGTTGAGAGGGTCGTGAAGAGAGGTGGTCTTCTGAGGAAGGGGGCAAGGGCTGAATGGCCTCTTCGAGTTGTTGTTCCTGATTTTTTATGTGCTGCACGATAGAAATTTTAACAGAAGAGGTGAAGGTAGAGCGTGAAATGGACAAGAGGCTGGCGGCTGTGTGGATGTTGTCAGCGGGGTAGACCCCAACGTATCTGAGAGCATTCCAAAAAGGATTGTGAGGATCTGGAATTTTAAAGACATAGTGGGAAAAGCGGGGGCCTCGGCTGCGCCAGGTGCCGGACTCCAGTCCACCATATTCTAAGAATGGTGGGTTACCAGCGTCCGTGGCTTGTTTGGGGAATTTATATATAGGGATTAAATAGGAGGGAGTGTTGGTATGTCTGGCCAGGTCAGGGTTGGAGAAATGGATTTTACATGACCAGTAGGGGCAACCCCTATAGAGATCTGCCCATTTTTTGCAGTTTGGGTCAGTTTGGTCATCTACTAGGCAGACATATGCATCAAGTGCGATACCCGAGTCATCGAGTGTGTGTACCTTTTCCAGAGAAAGAGAAATGGATGTGCAGTTGTCAATGAGGCACGATTGTATATCTAAGTCTTTTACCTGGGAAATACCATTTAAAGTATAGAGTTCACGGATGGTGAAGCGATAATGGAGACCAGACGGTAAGGGGTGGCTTGCCTTGAGAGCGAGAGCGAGAGGGAGGAGGGAAGTAAGGAGGATTAGGGGTAATATGTTTGTGTGGATTAGGGGTGAAAGTTGAACCATTGATATAAGGAAAGAAAGTTGAGCCATTGAGATAAGGAAGGTGGGCGTTTATGGGCAGCAATGAGAAAGGAGGATGAATAGGAGTAGTAGGAAAAAGGGTATGATTATTATTAAAGGATCATTTTTGTATTTATTTTCTGCTGAAATGGGGCCGTAGCGATGTCTCTACCTATTTATTTTTAAGGGCATGAACAGGAAATGGCAGGACCTTAAGCAAATGCTATTTGGATCTAATAAAACATCAAGTGAGAGCATAGGCAAAAATTATTAAGCAAACGATGATGAAAAGAGTTCTTACCCCAAAAAAACAATATTGGAAAAGTGAAAGTTCTATAAATTGTATATATTCATTAATATAAGTTGAAATATTTCTTTGTGAGCTATCTATAGTTGTACTTTAATACGGAAATATAGCCACTTTGACACAAAGTCTGAAGAAAGAAAAATTGAAAACAGTACAGACATGTAGTGAGGTTATAGTTTAAATTGAGAATTTAGAACAGGTAAACATTGGCAAGAGAAAACAGTTTCCTTTGTTTTTATAATAGGTCTGATATACTTTTACAACAATTGATATGCTACAGAGTGAAGCCCAGGTTATTTTGCCACTCATCCTATGTTGGATAGTAATCCTTGTGCCTGGAAGGAGATTTTAAAGTTTGTTAGCAATTTGGCGGTGCTGTTAGTGAAATTAATTTACCCGGCCTTTAGGCAATTTAGAAGGAGGTGGGGTAGGTGTGGTTCCTGGAGCTTGCTGCTTATCTCACCCTAGAGACTGAATCAAGAACTTGAAGAGTTTAAGTACCAAAGTTTTTAAAAGCATGTTATAACACAAAATCACGGTAGTTATTGTAAAAGTTACTTATTTAGCCAAAATGATAGTCCAACGATTTTGAAAAGAAACAAATCTCGCTCTTTTGTAACAAAGACAGTGGGGGGAGGGCTAATTGAATTTTGTCTCTTTTTTTTTTCCCTCTGTTGTTTAAAGGGGAAAATTTTTTTTGGGAGATTGTTAATTAAGAAGCTCATGTTCTGGTCTTTGAGTAGCATGTAGGCCTACTATTAGTTTAATTGATATTAATGGTAAATTTATGGAACCTTTTTGAAGTCTGACTGTTTATAGAATTCCTTTTACTTTTCACAAACTTTCACCTACCATGTTCGATAAACTCATACCATTTTTTGACATGCTTAAACCTTCTATTTTTGTTCTATACTTTCTTTAACCAGCCATTCTATTATAGAACAAAAATGTACCATACAAGATTCTTTCCTATACAATTATTTATCTTTCCTTTATCCTTTCTCACTAAAATATACCTTACACCAACAACTTTCTTTACATTTTTCCTAACCTCAGAGCTCTAACCAAAGCAATAAGTTTATATGTAGTGGAAGGGCTTAGATAGGATCCAACGTGGAACTATTAGGGAAATCCAAAGCTACACAAAAGGCACCCAAAAAGCACAGTGGTGACAGCTCAGGGTAAAGAATAGTATGAGCTTTAATTTTGTCATAATGTCCCTTTCCAATAATGGAGCTGGACACGTTGGCATAATAAGGAAAGAGTGTTGAAATATTTTATTTCCCAGAACACATGGAAGTAATGGCGTAGTGAGGGGCCTGGATATAATGCCCTGTACCCACACAACTGAAAGGGGGGAAGGAATGAGTGGACCAGGAAATTTAAGTGGAGCTGAGCATGTAGCCCCTGTATTAATAACAAATGACATAACCCTGCCAGCTACTGATATTTCCACCCTAGGCTTGGTTGGTTTAATAGTTTGTTCCGAAGATGTTGGGGCTATCGAGCCAGGGGCGAGTCAATCCAACTGGAGCAAGCCCAAGAGATCTCCTTCTGAGGTTTGTGTGAGATGCCTGGTGTCCCTCATTTGCAGCAAGCCTCTGGGCCATGTGCTCTCCTCCGGCTAGGTGAACGAGGCAATCGTGGGCCCAATGTCCATGCAGTTTGCATTTGGGACAGGGTTTTGTCAGTGGCGGAGCTTGATAGTCTTTGACCATATGCCCATTTTGACGGCATCAGAAACAAACCTGGGAAGGGGCTGTGTACCCCTTCTGCTATCAACCATTTGGGGTGGAAGATTATCAGTGGTGGCTCTCCCTGCTAAAGCGATAGATAAAATCTGAAACGTTTCCTGCTTATGTTTGTGGTCCATTCTTTCTTCCCCCCGGTTGTTAAAGACTTTAAGGGCTGTGTCCAATAGTTCTAGTTTAGGGGGTTTTTGGGCCCTTCTCTAATTTTTTGGAGTTTGTGCCTAATGTCTGGTGTTGACTGGGAGATAAAATACATAGCCAAAGGAGTTTGTACCTCCACAGAGTTTAAATCAATATTAATAAACTGCTGCAATGTCTCAGAGAGGTGACATAGAAACATTGTTGGATTTTTATCTGGTTTTTGAAAAACCTCTTTTATTCTGTCCTAGTTAGTCTGTTTATTAACACCTTTTGTAGTTAGCTAACAGGATTTATTTACATGATCCCTTTACTTTTGTCTGGGAAGAAGGTTGATATAGTCCCAGTTTAGATATAACTTGAGAGAAATTTATCATAAGAAAACAACGAAGAAGAAGTTCTTTAACATCCTTTTGTCCCAGCCACCCCCTTGAGAAGAGACTATTAAGCCATGTGGAAACTTGAATGAGTTTTTTTAAATCCATGTGGGGGTGGTGACTTGTTGCAGCTGCCACCAGGGAGTTATCAAGCAGTGAGGGGAAGAGGGTCAGAAGGCTGGAGGTTGGGTCAGGCACCGGCCCCCCCTCCAAAGACAAAAGAGAAAGACTGGAGACTGGGTCAGGTGACCCGGCTGGAGACACCAGCCCCCCCTTGCCAGATAAAGGTGGAGGGTGAGAAGGGGGAGAAACTGATGGAGAGTGGAATAGCAAAAGCAGACTATAGGAGGTTTATCTGCTGGGTTGAAGTCAGAGATAGAGGAGGGAGGTGGTGGCATAAATGGGATGGGGAGGGAAGGGGAATTTCTGCCCATTTTTCTGAATGCTGGTAGAAGTTATAGAGATCCCGAATAATGTAGGGGTTTAGGAACCCGTAGGGGCCACTTATTTTGGTTGTCTAAGCGATAGGTGGGCCAATTTTGGGTACTGAAGCAGATTAAAGGCTTAGGCTTAATATCCGGAGTGAGGGAGAGTTTAGAGAGATTATTTAAGAGGCACTTGAGGGGGGGAGTCAGCCGGAAGAGATGACGAGTTTCCCATGTTAGCAGTGGGGGCTGGTCAGGGCGTCCCCTGGACAAACGACCACTGAGGAACGGTTGGGTTACCATAAAGCCTGTCGTCACAGGTTGTTATTGTAGACCCGGATTCTCCTGGAGAATTAAGGAGGTTAAGGGCAACCAGGTACCAGGATTTTTGACAAGAAAGTTACTCAAAACTGGAGGGAGGGAAGGCTTGAAATATCTAGTGGCCAAGGGAAAACCAATAGGGGTCTGCTGCGGTCATAAAGACCTAGGCGGGGTGTGGCCCCCCTTGCCCGGGGCCGAAGGAGCTTCTGGACGATCAATGGCCAGTTTCCCCGGTTGTCCCAGGCAAGGTTTTAGGTTTTCAGCGTGGGGACACTTACCAATCCGAAGGCCAGTGGTGGATGTAGTGTTGGCATTCAGGAGAATGGGCGAAGGCCTTAAGGGGTTCTGCCTTAGGGCGAGAGAATCCCCGACCGAATCACAGGCACCAATGAACTGTGCACAGTGAGACTCAACACCCTTTAAGGCCAAGAGATTTAATGGGGGTGAGCGTGGTGGCTACAGAACCTGAGAATCAGATTGCAGCATGGAGGCAGGGGTGTGGCAGGTTTTATAGAAATTTAAAGCGACATATCGATTACCTATTGGTTGGCAGGTGAGGTATTTTTGGGATTGGCAGGGGCTTTCGCGGGCGCGGGAATGGTGGGCTTTGTTATGGAAGAAGAACCGGAAAGCCTTGTCCGAGCCTCCATGTTAGTTTGTCCGGGCGCCTTCTTAGGCGGGAGCGCCATTTTAGGTGGGGGCGAAACCTAGGCTTAGCCTTTGGAGGGGGCAGGTTCCTCAAGGCTGGCTGGCGCCTTTCAGTTAGTGCCCATACTCTGACTTTTCCAGAGTTAGTCTGGACAACTGCATATTTGTGCCTACTTTAACTTGCCAGCATCTCAACGTTATTTTAGCTGTGGGCAAGCACACAACTGGCCAGAGATCCCCCCCGTCTAAAACAGAGTTATGTCAGACGTTTGACAGTTGACTGTCCCATTTGTTGTTGATTAACTCTAAGTGTTTGTTTTATTTTTTTTTTAATTTTTTTGAGTTGGAATATCACTCTCACCCAGACTGGATTTCAGTAGCAATCTCACGCCACCACAGCCTCGACTGCTGGGTTCAGGTGATCCTTCTGCTTCAGCCTTCCAATAGCTAGAACTACAGCCACATGCCACCATGCCGCCAAATTTTTTTGATTTATTGCAGAGGTCTTGCCAATTTCCAAGCTGGTCTCAGCCTATGGGCCTGGGCAGTCCTCTCATATTGGCCATCCAAAATACTGGGATTAAAACATGAGAAACCCACACCAAGCCCATTTTTTTTTTTTAATATTAGTAATTTTTCTTTTTATCTTTGTCTTTTTGTGTGTGTGTGTGTTGGAGTCTCACTTTATTGCCCAGACTGGAGTGCAGTGGCCACTCCCGGCCACCGAAAGCCTCGACCTGCTGGGCTCCCGATCCTTCCACCTCAGCTTCCAATAGCCGAACTACAGGCATGTGCTACCACACCAGGTTCATTTTTATTTATTATAGAGATGAGGTCTTGCCAAGTTGCCCAGGTAGGTCTTGAACCCATGGTCTCAGGCAATCCACTCACCTCGGCCTCTCAAAGTACTGGGATTACAGGCTGAGCCATCAAGTCTGGCAGTAATTTTCAAGAAATCAATTTTTGATTGGCAACTAGTTTCTGTGCACATTTAGACACATCACTGTTGTTGAAGGGAAAAGTTAGAAATGATTTCTGTCCTCTTTATGATCTTGCACTTGTGAAGGAAGAAAATCTATGCCAAAGGACAAAGTAAACCCACCTCAGGAGATTTGGAAGAACCACAAATCAGAGGGAACCTCTGGCACATAGGAAACTAAGTGTAGGGACCCCAAGAGTGTGGTGAGACTGCGATTAAAAAAAATACATTCAATTTAATTTTAAAATGAATAAAGCCATATTTTCAACATGCAGGTGTGACTTGATAAGATAATCTAACCTGAGAAGAAATCCCAGAAAAATAGGAGGAAAAAAAAAAAATGGCTGGTTCTCAGGTAAATTTGTCCCAGGGCAGAAGAATGTCTGTGTTTAAAAATTGCAAAGCAAGCGGGCTCGGTGGCTCACCTGTAATCCCACGATTTTGGGAGGCTGAGGTGAGTGGATTGCCTGAGCCTGGGGGTTTGAGACCCCCTGAGCAGGTGAGATCTCATCTCACAATAAATAAAAAATTACCCGGGGTGGGGTGCTGCACCTGTAATTCGGGCTACTCGGAAGGCTGAGGGGGAAGGCTTCCCGGGACCCCGGGCAGGTCGAGCTGCGGTGGCCGGGAGCGGCCACTGCACTCCAGGGGTGACAGAGTGAGACTCCAACTCAAAAACAACAACAAAAATTGCAAAGCTTCCTACTGTCCTTGTGATGGTTCTGCCTAATAAGTCTGTTTCAATTATTTTTGTCCTTCCTGTGATATTCAATGGGTCTGTCAGACACTGCTCCCTACATAGCCTCCCCTGTTCTCTTCATCCATGCTGTTTAGATGCCATGAACTGTTCTCACCATGAATGTATGACCTGCAGTATTCAAAAGGTACTCTTGTGACTGGAGAATATGGGAAGGAAAGGGATACCTAAGTTTCTCACTGTTGATGGGGTAGATCTTCAGATCCTATTTAAAGGAGGGGAACATGTAGGGTTTTTTTAAATTTATTTTTTTTTTTTGGGGTTGGAGTCTCCACTCCTCCCAGACTGAAGTGTCATGGACCCACAGTCTTGAACTGCTGGGCTCAGGTGATCCATCTGCCTCAGCCTTCCAAGTAGCTGGAATTACAGTCATGTACAACCATGTCCAACTAACTTTTTGATTTAAAGTAGAGACAAGGTCTCAAGTTCCCCGGGCTGGTATCACACTCATGAATTCAGGTATTCCTCTCACTTTGACCTCCAAAGTGCTGATTTATAGGCATGAGCCAAGCGCCCAGCCAAAACAAGTACAATTAAGGTTCTGTCTGGATGCCCCAACCTCCATGGAGAACATGGTTAAAAAAATACACATTTAAACAGGTGGCAGTTACTGTCCAGTATAACTCAGGAAATTCTGGAAAAGAATAATTAGAAGACACTTGCTCTCTGGGATTCTAAAAGCAAGCAATATAAATATACTTTTGAAGATCACTTGCTATGGGAAATACCTGTAGAGTGACTTCTGCCTACAATATATTTCTTTATTATTAAACTGAGTTTACAAATTACTATATTGGTCAGGTGTGGTGGCTCAGCCTGAAATCCTAGCACTTTGGGAGGCAAAGACAAGAGGATTGCCTGATGCTTGGGGTTTGAGACCAGCCTGGGCAACTTGGTGAGACCTCATCTCTACAATAAATCATAACAACCATCCAGGCATGTTTGCGTGCATCTGTAGTTCCAGCTACTTGGAAGGCTCAGGCAGAAGTATCACCTAAGCAAAGCAGGTCAACACTGCAGTGGTCATGAGTGTACCACTGCACTCCAGCCTGGGCAACAAGAGTGAGACTCTATCTTAAAAAATAATAAGAAATTACTATATTTTTTGGCCAAAAAGATCTCAGCTTGGATTTTGTGTTTTACCTGTGTGCCTTGGCACCTGATACCAATTTGTCCCAACTACTTGGGAGGCTATGGAGAATGTATTCTTTCAGGTCAGACGATTGAGACTGCAGTGAGCTGTGATTGTGCCACTGCACCCTAGCATCAGCAAGAATGAGGCCCACCAACTGAAAAAAGAGTGTAGAACTTCAGACTAACCCTATATCTCCTGAATCAAAATTTATATTTTAACAAAATGTTCAATTCATTGTTGTACACATTAAAGCTTGATGAGAACCTTAAAATTCACTGGGAGTTTTCCACCCAAGCGGTGTATGCAAAGTATTCTGTGTGATGTAAATATCTTATTGAAAAATCTACATGCCTGTGTTGGTGTCCAAATTTATGCTGTATCCGTCACAAGAGCAGAGTGTCCACAATGGCTGAGTGGATTTTATTTGAAATTCTTCTCAGATTTAATGCATTAGAGAATATTTCTGTGTTACAACTTATCTTATTGTATAATTCTAGTTGTCATATCACCTGAACCCTGTTCTCTTCACTCTGGCTTTTACCTAGAGGCCATGGTCACTTGGTAAATATGTATTGTGGTTGCTGTTTTCAGGGGCTGTTGACATTAGGGATGTGGCCATAGAAATCGCTCAAGAGGAGTGGGTATTCCTGGACCCCACTCAGTGGATATTGTAAAGGAATGTGATTTTAGAGAACCACAGAAATGTGGTTTTTCTAGGTGAGAACAGTTTTAACACACAATCCCCATTTCATACTAAGGATTTCAAGGTCTTCCTTTGTAGAATGTTTTCTGGGAATTTCTGCTGTGTGCAAATGAGTTTCAGATTCCTGTTAATCAAAGAAAATTTGGTGATTTGTCAAAAAATTAGAGACATTTCATTTTGAAAAGAAGCATTCTCTATTGAATTGACATGTGTTCTTCTCTCTATATTACTGGTAAGTCCAGAAACTGGTGGCATAGAATATCATTGCCCACAATTTATTCCAATTGCCACCATCAGTTTGTGACTCACTAGTACTTAGCTAGGAAGAAACAAATTTAAGATCAGGTGTGGTGGCCAAAGCCTGTAATTCCAGCATTGGGGAAGGGCATGGACAGAGGATTGTCCAAGTCCATGTATTTGAGAACACCCTGGAAACCTGACCAGACCACATCTCTACAACAAATCAAAAAATTAGCCAGGCATGGTAGCAAACACCAGTAGTTCTGGCTACTTGGAAGGCCAAGGAGAAGAATTGCCTGAGCCTCTCATGTCAATGCTACAGTGGCCATGAACATGCCACTACACTCCAACCTGGGCTACAGAGTGAAACTCCAACTCAAAAACAAAAAACAAAACAAGAACCCACAAATTTAAGATTCTGTCTATATGTACTAAAGGTTTTATTGGAGAACAGTATTTTGGGATAATTTTCTAGAATCTTGTATAATGTGTTTTCTACTGATCATAATACTAGGTTTGTAATTGAAGAATCCCGGCAAGATTCATGTTATGTTTCTCTAATTACACAGGACTTGCTATCTCTGAGCAAGACCTGATCACCTGTCTGGAGCAAAGGAAAGAACCCTTGGAAATGAAGAGACACAGCACACCAACCAAACATCCAGGTAGGTGGGAGTGAAAGAAGCAGATGACACAGGTTTAGGAAATAGAGCTTGAAATATCAGTTGCAAAGGTGGTGTACTCCGTTGGAAATGGTTTCTGAGAAGCCCGGGATCTATCTCTTGCTATCACAAAGGGATATCGATTAATTCATGTTTGAAATTCTCCAAAAACTCTGCTTCTTCAAAGATCTCCTTTCAAGGTTACAGGGGAAATTGAAGTTCACTTAATGATTTGTTAGGGACTCCAGGAGCTGACTACCTTTCTGATGTTTTTGAAGATGTGCAGGCATCTGCTTATTTATTTAGAAAATCCATGACAAACTATTTTTTAAACTTTCTTTTTGTGTCATGTTGAAAATAGGTGAGAGAATGTCATTTGAGAAATTTTAAGAAACTCTCTGGACAGATGTTTTCTACTTTAGGATTTTCTATCCTAGGGAGGTTTCCAATGTGATTTTATTTAAATTCATACTCTATAATTCTACCAGGACAAAAACTACCTTCTTGATTTAACAAATCCTGTTAATTTACTTTAATTTTTCTAAATATGGACTGAGATTGGTAATTTATTTCTACATATCTGAATTCTTAAGTATACTATATCACATAGAACATTAAAAACATATATTAAATGCCCATATTGCCTTGTTTTTTAATAGCTCTTATTTTATATTTTTCTTTGTTTAGTATGAAGCTTAGTACTACTTTACATATATGCGTATGTACGTATACACATGTATGTTTATGCGTGTGTGATTAACATCTGATTTTTATACATAAATAAAAATGTATAAATGCGGGGTCCTGCCCCACAAGGGTCGTGAGATATGTTGAAGGAGAGACAGATAGGCGACGACGACGATCATATACCGGACACCTGCTTCTTGAACAGATGACAATTTAATGCTAGTTAATACAGAGCTTTTATACCATTTTTGAAGGGGCAAGACAAAGAAAACTCTTTCACATACATATCTTTTAAAAGTTACCAGCTAGTGGTCTTAGTAGCAAACAAACCAAGATTCCCAGTGGCTTTAGTAGCAAATAAGCCAGGAATCTCATAGGCATTAGACAAGTCCTATTCATAAAGCCAACAATGACACTCTCAGTCCAATGTCCCAAATTACAAATGTTTCAAGAAAGTTTCTTTAAGTGTATATTTCTTTATGTGTCAGGAATATTCTCATCTTAGGCTCTTGTGTTCTTCAGAGTCCTGTGATCGCCTCCCTTGTCCAGATGGCCTTGTTACTTTTATCTTGCAGTGCTTGTTTCTAAAGAGAACTCAAAAGAAGCTTTTAGTAATGTTTCCCAGGCCCCTCAAAGGGTTTCTTTCTGTTTTAGCTGATCTGTCATAAAAGTGTCTAATTATTATAAAATGAGTTCAGTGAAAACCTACTCTATAAATGTTAACTTAGAGTTTTAACTATAAATTTAAAAAAACCTTAACATTAATCTTTATCCTAAGTCAGTGAAAACAGTGTTATAAGTCACCTACATAACTCCTAGATAAGTGTTAGAACTTATAATGAATTCATAATGAACCTGTTATAAACTTGTGCTTCTAAAAATCCTTATGTCAAAACACTAAACTGCATAGTCCTAAATAAAATAAGGAGTGGATATACTTATATCATTTATTACTTAAGCAATGTCTAGTAACTTATAACCAAGTGAAATAAAGCATTCTCGATGTGCTTCAGAGTTTAACCCTTGCATATGTTAGAAAAGGCCAAGTGGCATAGTGGGATAAATGGAAAAATAAACCATGATGTTTCCAGGTTAGCTGTGAGCACTTCACATAAACATGCCATTTTCTTCTTCCACGACTGCACAGAATTCTTCGGCGGTATCAAACAGCAAAGGTGAAGGACAGAAGGGCCTCAGCTTCCTGGGCTCGCCCTGCGGCCCGGGGTCTTCGGCCCACCCGGACCCTGTCAATCAGGTGGACCTCCAAGGCTGGCTCCCAATATATAAACATGTGTTTGATGTAATATTTGATATGCCTATACATTGTGAAATGATGATTATAATTATGCTAATGAAAATATCGAGTCAGCCCAGTGGCTCAGCCTATAATCCTGCATTTTGGGAGGCCGAGGTGAGTGAATTGCCTAAACCTGCGGTTTCGAGATCCACCTGGGCAACTTGGCGAGACCTCATCTCTACAATAAAAACAAAACAAAACGAAACAAAAACTAGCCGGGTGTGGTATCGCATGCCTGTAGTTCCGGCTACTTGGAAGGCTGAGGCGGAAGGATCACTGGAGCCCAGCAGGTCATGGCTGCGGTAGCCATGAGCAGCCACCTTGCATAGTTGCCAGTTTCATGTTTTGTGAGGATAACACATAATGCTCATTATTTTAGCAAATTTTCTACGTTTACTTGACATTATTATTAGCTACAAGTCACTCTGCTATACATTAGTTCCCTAAAACTCAGTGATATTGAAATTTTGTACCATTGAAAAACATCTCAGCCAGACCCACCTGGGCAACTTGGCGAGACCTCACCTCTACAATGAATCAAAAAAAAATAAAAATTAGCTGGATGTGGTAGTGCTCGCCTGTAGTTCTAGCTACTTGGATGACTGAGGTGGAAGCATTGCCAGAGCCCAACAGATTGAGGCTGCGGTGGCTGGGAGCGTGCCACTCCCCTCCAGTCTGGGCAACAGAGTGAGAGTCCAACTCAAAAAAAGCAAAACATCTCCCATTTTTCTCACCTGCAGGTCCTGGTGACGATCCTCGTACCTTCTTCCTCTGTGAGTGCAATCTTCTTTGATTCCACACGAGTGAGATCATGCAGTATACATTTTTCCCTGAGTTGGAGTCTCACTATCACCCAGGCTGGAGCACAGTGGCATGTTAATGGCCACCGTAGCCATGACCCGCTGTGCTCAGGTGAATCTTCCACCTCAGCTTTCCAAGTAACTGGAACTACAGGTCTGAGCTATCATGCCCAGCATTTTTTTTTTAATTGTTCATACGAGGTCTCACCAAGTTGCCCAGTGTGGTCTTGAACCCCTAAGCCATCCTCTCACTTCAGCCCCCCAAAATGCTGGGATTACTGGCTTGCATCATTATACTCAGCCTCTCACAGTATTTTTTGTTTGTGTGCCTGACTCCCTACACCTAGCATAATCTTACAGTTTCATTCATAAGGTTGAAATGGTGGGATTCTTAAATTTTTTTATGGCTCAATGATTTGCTATTGTGTATATATGATATTTTCTTAATCCACACAAAATCCACAAATATTTAGGTTGTTTTTAATCTTGTCCATTTTGACAAATTCTGCATAGAACATAGGGGGGCAGGTAATTCTTTGAGATATTGATTTTATTTCCTTTGCTTATATATTCAGAAAAGGGATTTCTGTGTTACATGGTAGTTTGTTTTTATTTTAAAAACCATGTTCGCTGGGCTCGGTGGCTCAGCCTGTAATCCCGTGCCTTTGGGAGGCTGAGGTGAGTGGATTGCCTGAGCCCGCGGGTTCGAGACCCTCCTGGGCAACTTGGCGAGACCTCATCTCTACAATAAATCAAAAAATCAGCTGGGCATGGTAGCGCATGCCTGTAGTTCCAGCTACTTGGAAGGCTGAGGTGAAAGGATCACCGGAGCCCAGCAAGTCGAGGCTGCGGTGGCCGGGAGCAGCCACTGCACTCCAGTATGGGCGACAGAGTGAGACTCCAACTCAAAAAACAAAACAAAAAAAACCATGTTCTTCTGGGTGCAGTGGCTCATGCATATAATCATATCAATTTGGGTGGCTGAGGTGGGAGATTGCCTGAGTCCTTGGGCTCAAGACCATGTGGGGCAACTTGGTGAGATCTCATCTCTACAATAAATCAAAAATTAGTTGGGCGTGGTAGTACGACGCCTATTTTTCTGGCTACTTGGAAGGCTGAGGTGGAAGTATCACCAGAGTCCAGCAGGTCGATGCTGGGGAGGCCAGGAGTAAGCCACCTGCACTCCAGTCTGGGCAATGAAGTGAGACTCCAACCAAAAAAACCCACAAAAAAACACCCTCAGTTTTGCTTAGTTTGGTAAGTCTATGTATTCCCTTATATTTCAACTACAGTTTTTCCTGATCTTGTACAACTAGCTCCATATCTGTAGATTCTGCCTCTGGATTTAACCGATGAAAGATCAAAAATATTTTGGGCCAGTCTGGGTGGTTCAGCCTGAGATCCCAGTGCTTGGGAGGCCAAGGTGAATGAATTGCCTGAGCCTGCAGTTTGGAGACCTGCACAGGCAACTTAGTGAGACCTCATCTCTAAAATAAATAAAAAATCAGCCAGGCTTGGCAGCATGTACCTATAGTTCTGGCTACTTAGAAGACTGAGGCATAAAGATTGCCGGCCCCCAGCATTTTGAGGCTGAGGTGGTGAAGAGCGTGCCACTGCACTCCAGTTTGGGCGACAGAATGAGACTCCAACTGAAAAAAATTGTTTTTGAAAAAAATAGATTATTGCATTCTGCCATCAGGATATTGGATTGCTCAATGCTGTCCAATAAGCCCATACCCAATATACATTTCATGTTACATTTATTCATTTTGTATTTCTGTCTCGACATTTAAATGACACATCTTTCATTTTTCATTTGTTTCTACTTGATTATGATGATTATGCCTCTCTAGTTAATTTCTTAAAATTAAATTATTGTATTTTGAAGCTTCAATGTTTTATTGAATTCTTTTTTGTTGTTGTTTTGTTTTGTTTTGTTTTGTTTGTTTCAAGTTGGAGTCTCACTCTGTCACCCAGACTGGAGTGCAGTGGCTGCTCCCGGCCACCGCAGCCTCGAGTGCTGGGCTCCGGCGATCCTTCCACCTCAGCCTTCCAAGTAGCTGGAACTACAGGGGCATGCTACGATACCCGGTTAATTTTTGATTTATCATAGAGATGAAGTCACGCCAAGTTGCCCAGGTGGGTCTCAAACCCACGGGATCAGGCAATCCACTCACCTCAGCCTCCCAAGGGCACAGGATTACAGGCTGAGACACCGAGCCCGGCTGAATTCTTTTCTATAGTTTTACTCTGTATTGATATTCTTAATTATCTATGTAATTTCTATTTTTTGTGTGTTCTATTTTCCTGAGCATTCTTAAGGGGTTGTTTAATAATGCAGGTCATTAAATTCATGGTGAGGAATGTACACAGCAGCTATAAAGCCTGAAAAAAGAAACAAAGAGAAGACAGAGGCATGTAGAAAAAAAGAATTTTTTTCGAGCACTTGAATATCACAAGAAGAATAAAAGTGAATTAAACTCACAAGGCAGGACAATCATAAGTAGCGGTTGAGATTTGCATGCTCTAAAATCATGACATTAAAGTAGGAAGAGAGACTCAAAACCTGACCTGGGACACATTTACATGGGGACAAGCCATTTTTGTGTCTTTCTCCTCCTCCTTCTTCGACATTACTTTTCGGGAGAGATTATCTTGACATGTCACATCTACATGTTGAAAATATGACTTTAACTTCATTTTTACTTTTTTTGAGTTGGAGTCTCCCTCTGTCGCTCAGGATGCAGTGCAGTGGCACACTGCCAGTCACCGCAGGTATGACTTGCTGGACTCAGGTGATCCTTTCGCCTCAGCCTTCCAAATAGCCAGAACTATTGGCATGTGCTACCACACACAGCTAATTTTTTTTTTTTATTGTAGAGACGAGGTCTCACCATGTTGCCCAGAGTGGTTTCAAATCTGCAGGCTCAGGCAATCCTCTTGCCTCGGCCTTCCCAAAGTGTTGGGATTATAGGCATGAGCCACTGCACCAGATCAGCCTTTATTTTCTACAAATTAATTTAAATATATTTTCTGAGTCTGAGTCTTACTCCGTAACGCAGACAGGCTTGAAGTGGCTCCACCCAGCATATGACAATTTTGACCTTTTGAACTCAACAGATTTTTCCATCTCAGGATCCCAGGCATCTGAAACTATCGGCATATGTGACCAATCTCAGCTAATTTGTTTCAGCTTTCATAGCTACATGGATGTGCTATGTTATGCAGGTTAGCCTCAAACTTCTGGACTCAAGTAATTCTCTCTCCCTCACCACTGACCTAGATGAAAACCAAAAAAAAAAAAAACCACACACACAAACAACCTAAGTGTGGTCTTTAGGATGCAGGACCCTCATCTTCTCGGTTTTAATACTCCTCTAAATTAAGTCACATCTCCTGCTTCAACCCTTTGGCTGTTCCACCAGGCGGAACCAGGTTTGGACTTGGTGACAAGCTGCCAATGACCCTGATGACTTGTCCTAGGAATTTCCACCGGATATCCCAGAGTAGGTGACTGTGGAGCTAACCAGCACCTGTACTTGGTTGGCTTCCCCTTGCCCCTTCTCCAAGCCTTTCCCCTAGGCCCTCCAATGACCTCTGACCGGGAGACCTAACTGGTGGCTTAGAGATTCACGATCCGGTTTTGGTCCAAGGGAATTCCTTAACATTGTGCCAGACCCTCTGTTTAACCTTGGAAGAAGAGAGAACGACAGGACCAGGACCACAGGTCCTTCCCCAGGGCCCCTCCATGACACTCTTGGTTCCTGCACATCCAGAGCACGGGATTGCCAGGAGAGGCCGCTGGTGGGGCGAGGTTGCCATGGGGCCAGCACCCTGGGGACCAGACCAGACCCACCCTATGCAGAGGGGACGAGGGCCGAGACACTGGAGAGGATGGGTCCAGGATCAGAGGTGAGAGGGAGGCTGATCTGCCATAGCCAGGTCATCCAGGTCCTTCCTGCCTCCCGTTCTCGCACCCACCACCATGCACACTATCTCCCAGCTTCTAGGTGTCCCAGAATCCTCCCTACGGACACCCCAGACCTGCATGTCACAGGGCATAAAAGAAAGAAAAAAAGACACGTGGTTCTTTCCGAGATCATGCAGAACTTCTGCAGGCACAGGATACAAAAATCCTGTTAGAGCCAAGAAATTGTCCCTTCACTTTCTGCTCCTCTCTGGGCAGTTTCCAAGGATCTGCTGATTCGATAAGGGTACAGGCCACCACGCTTCTAATCTTGAGTGACATCAGATGCAATCAAATGGGGCTGGAGGAGACGAGAAAAAAGAAAAGCATTTTTTTGATTGTAGCATTTTGAGATTGAATTGCCTCCCTGCACCAGAATTTGTGGGAGGGGAGGAACAGGTGTGGGATGCATCATGGAGCATGCTGGGAACTCTGGCACAGGGGTGGCACCTAGTGGCTTGGTTGCTGAGCGGCAGGACTCCATCCCAATCTGCAGTGACTGCAAAACACTCCAATGTTCTGTGTGAGTGGTGACAAGGTGCGTCTACATTTTTTCCCTGCAGGAGAGTCACTTTCACCAGTGACATGTTGGACAAACTGGCCTTTGCCACACTCAAGTACCAAAGAAATAAGCCCCCTAGAGAAGAATTTAAAAAATAAATAAATAATAAGAGGGGAGGCAAGAAATAAACCCCCTTCCATGCTCCTGTATAAGAGTGTAGGCCGCAATCGGTAGCTCAGCCTGTAATCCTAGCACTTTGGGAGACCGAGGCGAGTGCATTGCCTGAGTATGCGGGTTCAAGACCAATCCAAGCAACTTGGCAAGACCTCGTCTCTACAATAATCAAAAAAAGAACCAGTCTTGGTGAAAGAATAGTCGAGAGTAGGAAGTCATTTTTCATCTTGTTCTTAAACCCTGACACAATGATGAAAAAGTAGAAGCTATGCTGTTGCAGAAATACACAATTTAGGTAAACTTAACTTGACCAACTTTGCCTTCTCAGAAACAGACTTCCAGGTATCAGAGGTATCTCATAATGGCGATCAAGCTTGCCTAGAGTAAATGGAATTTACAAGGCCTAAGATATCATACATTGGTCAAGGACTGTAAAAGTCATGAAACTTGTAATTACAAAAGTTATGACCCTCCCAGAGGGGGAGCGGGTGGGGACTTAATGTTCCAGTAGAACAGGCCCTATCTACAGGGAAGTCAAGGACCCCTGAAGCTACCTACTGGGAATGCCTAGGAGATAAGGAGGAAGTGCACACTCCATTAGCTCCAAGGAATGTCGTTTGGGAAGATACAGAATTAGAATCCTTGTCACACCCTTCTCTAGGAACAATGATAATGTGGGTGCACATTAATGAGTCTCTGTGTCACAGGATCTCCAAGACATCCACAGGTGGTCGATATGGAATTCATGGGCGGTCACGTGCAACACCTCCAAGAAAAGGATTTAAACCAAGACTCAGGGGGCTACAAGGCCACACTCACCTAGAGTGTAGGCCCACTCCCTGTCTGTGGGAGGGTGAACTTTTCTTAAATAAATCTTTTCTTCTCTCACCTCTGTGTTTGGCAATTTACTCAGATCTCTGGATTCCCAGCGCACACCTCCGGCTTGCCAGCCACGGCGGTGCTGCGTGCCTCCCTGCACCTCTCCACCCCCACCCTGCCCGCCAGTACCCTAAAACTTGGTATCACTCATCTGTAGTTCCAGCTACTTGGAAGACTGAGGCCGAAGGATCGCATGAGACCTGCAGGTCGACACTGGGGTGGCCGAGAGCATGCCACTGTACTCCAGCCAGGGTGACAGAATGAGACTCCAACTCAAAAAAAAAAAAAAAAAGCCGGGCCCGGTGGCTCAGCCTGTAATTCCTCGATTTGGGAGGCTGAGGTTAGTGGATTGCCTGAGCCCGCAGGTTCGAGACCTGCCTGGACAACTTGGCGAGACCTCATCTCTACAATAAATCAAAAATTAGCCGGGCGTGGTAGCGCGCGCCTGTAGTTCCAGCTACTCGGAAGGCTGAGGTGGAAGGATCGCTGGAGCCCAGCAGGTCGAGGCTGCAGTGGCCGCTCCTCCAGTCTGGGTAACCGAGTGAGACTCTAACTCAAAGAAAAAAAAAGAGAGAGAGAATATAAAAGACTCATGTTATGCAATCAGTGATCCTGGAGCAGATATGTTTGTAAAGTTGGCTCCCAACCACATATTATCTAGACCTCCCAAAGGATATTGTGGGGATCTGGATGGTGCCATAACTGAGACCGATCTTAGAGCCCATGTCCATCCAGTAGGATAGATCTGGTTATTCACTATTGTAAGAACTCATCTCTATGAGTTTGGAGAGATCTGCACACTCACTATTGTACAAAGACAGCACTGTGCAGAGCAGGATGCAGGCGGGGCTGCTAAGAATTCACTTGCTAGAATAATTTGTGGTTGTTGTTGTTGTTCTCCAGAAAGCACAATGAGATAAGAAAAGGAAACTGGATGATTTTCAGTAGCTGCAGACTCAACAAAAAATGTGAATCCTGCCTGAACCCGGGGGATTGAGACCAGCCCAGGCAACTTGGAAAAACTTCATCTCTACAATAAAAAATAACAAAATTAGCTGGGTGTGGTAAGGTGTGCCTGTAATTACATATACTTGGAAGGCTGAGTGGAAGTTTTGGCACTGTCAACCAGCCTGGCTGAAAGAAGGAGATTCCAACTCAAAAAAAAAAAAAAAGAAAAGAGAGAGAGAGAAACTCTCAGGAGCCAGATTTAAAAAAAGAGGACAGACTACTGTGAGATGCAGCTAAGTCCTATTCTTGCACAGACAGGAAATATTTTCCCATATGCAGTTCTGGATTCCAACTTAGAGCATCTTTGCACAAAGTGAGGCTACATTTTTAATTTCTAACCATGAAAGAACCCACCAAGTATGGCAGACCTACAGACTTGGCTTCCTGGGCCGACACTTGCCAAATTTTCATCATTCCTATAATCTGGAGCATGTACCAAATCCTGAAGTCATGGCCCCAGGACTGTGCATTTGGCCTCAGACCTCTGCCTCATTGGAGGTCAGGTAATGGACATTCGGGGCACGGAAGTTCAGCCATCACTGTCTCCTTGAGTGGAAAAGGCTGATGGCTGGTCTGTGGGTTTCTGCTCACCCTCATCAATGTCCTGGTTGCTCTTCAAGCCTGGTGACATCACTGGTTTGGCCCTCCTGGGCATGAGTGAGCCCCAGGTACCCATCCACCATTCCAAAGGGTCTCACCCTGCCATGGGCCAAATTCTAGTTTTAGTCAGGGCCACAGGTTCCCTGTATGATCATCCTAGGTGTCCCTAAATCATATTTTCTCCCAGAAGTCAGGTTGAGGTCACTTTGGGTCCTTCAGTGTTAAGACTTGTCCCTGTAAAAAACACACTGTCAGGCCAGGCTCAGTGGCTCAGCCTGTAATTCTAGCACTTTGGGAGGCCGAGATGAGTGGATTGCCTGAGCCCACAGGTTTGAGACCCACCTAGGCAACTTGATGAGACCTCATCTCTACAACAAATCAAAAATTAGCTGAGTGTGGTAGCGCTTGTCTGTAGTTCCAGCTACTTGGAAGGCTGAGGCAGAAGGGTAGCCAGAGCTCAGAGGGTCAAGGTTGTGATGGCCAGGAGTGGCCACAGTACTCCAGTCTGGGTGACAGAGTGAGACTCCAACTCAAAAAACAAACAAAAAACTAAGAGTTAGAAGGAACCTTGCACATTTTTCTCTTTTTTTTTTTGAGTTGGAGTCTCAATCTGTCGCCCAGACTGGAGTGCAGTGGTCACTCCCGGCCACCGCAGCCTCGACCTGCAGGGCTCTGGTGATCCTTCCACCTCAGTCTTCCAAGTAGCTGGAATTACAGGCATGTGCTACCATGCCCGGCTAATGAAGCCTGCACATTTTAATGTGTACAACATGAAAATGAAGTGTAAAAAAGCAAAATTGGAATCAGGAGATCTGGGGTTAAAACGTGATATACTGCCTTTTTTTTTTTTTAGTTTGTGACTCTGTCATTGTTTCTGGCATCCAGTTCCTTATTCACAGATTACTAAAGCCTCTACCTCCTTGACTGAAAAGATCCACTCTGCTCACCCTCCTGAGTGACTAGGTGTCCTCAAATGCACCAGGCTACTTTTTTTGATATGGGATAGTGATGATGGCTGGCTATATTTCCTAGGCTGGTCTCAACTCTTGTGTTCATTATATCCTTCTGCCTCAGCTTCCTAAAGAGCTGGAATGACAAGCACGAGAAACTATTCATGCTGACTTCGTGCACTGCTAACAAGCTCACCAGTGATGCCAATGCTCTCAGCCCAAAAGAAATATTTTGTCAAACATCTGCCAAGTGACAGAGCTTGGGTTTTATCTCAGTTTATCTGAAAAATAAAAATGAGAACCTTCCGTTTTCTTTTTTTTTATACAATTTCTTGTGGGGCAACTGACACCATTTTAATTTCTTTTTCTCAGTCAGAGTCTCACTCTGTTACCGAGACAGTAGTGCAGTGGCACTTTCATCGTCACCACAGTCTTGACCTGCTAGGCTCAGGCGATCCTTCCAACTCAGCCTTCCAAGTAGCTGGAACTAAAGGTGTGCTAACACACGTGGCTAATTTTTTGAGGACTCACCAATTTGCCTGGGCTGTTCTCAAACCCACGAACTCAAGCAATCCACTCGCCTTGTCCTCCCAAAGTGCTGGGATACAGGCTGAGACACTGAGCCCAGTCTCTCACATCATTTTCTACAAATGCAATCAATACAGTGCATGTACTGATGAAAAAAAAAAACTTATGGAGCAAGTAATACTTACAAGGGTTGGTAAAAATGGCGCACCAAGCTGGACGCAGTGGCTCATGCCTATAATCCCAGCTCTTTGGGAGCCCACAAATTTGAGATCAAGCCGGGCTCGTTGGCTCAGCCTGTAATCCCGCGCCTTTGGGAGGCTGAGGTGAGTGGATTGCCTGAGCCCGCGGGTTCGAGACCCACCTGGGCAGCGAGACCTCATCTCTACAATAAATAAAAAAATCAGCCGGGCATGGAGCGCATGCCTGTAATTCTGGGTACTTGGAAGTCTGAGGCGGAAGGATCACTGGAACCCAGCAGGTCGAGGCTGCGGAGGTCAGGAGTGGCCACTGCACTCCAGTCTGGGCGACTGAGACTCCAACTCAAAATAAATAAATAAATAAAATTCGAGATCAACTTGGGTAACTTGCTAAGAACTCATCTCTATAATAAAACCAAAATTAGTCTGGTATAGTTGCACGTGCCTGTAGTTCTAGCTACTTGGAAGTATGAGGTGGAAGAATCACCTGAGACCAGCAGGTTGGTGCTGCGGTGACCACAAGAGTGCCACTGCACCCCAGCCTGGGTGACAGAGTGAGACTCTGAATAATAATAAAAAAGAAAACCAGCCAGGCTCAGTGGCTTGGCCTGTAATCCCACGCCTTTGGGAGGCTGAGGTGAGTGGATTGCCTCAGCCAATGGGTTCAAGACCCGCCTGGGCAGCAAGACCTCATCTCTACATAAACATGTACAAAAAAAATGAACCAGGCATGGTAGCACACGCCTGTAATTCCAGCTACTCGGAAGGCTAAGGTGGAAGGATCGCCGGAGTCCAGCAGGTCGAGGCTGTGGTGGCCGGGAGTGGCCACTGCACTCCAGTCTGGGAGACAGAGTGAGACTCCAACTCAAAAAAAAAAAAAAAGAAAACCAAGATTGTTCACTTCGCAGGACCTTGGATGGATTTCAAGTCTATACTATAAGTTATTGAGCTAGGAATAGTGGCTCTCGCTTGTAATACCAACACTTTGGCAGGTGGAAATGAGAAGACTACCTGAGGCCAGGGGTTGAAACCACCCTGGGCAAGTTGACAAGAACTCCTCCTTACAATAAATTAAAAAATAAAATTAGCGGCTACTCGGAAGGCTGAGGCGGAAGGATCGCCAGAGCCCAGCAGGTGGAGGCTGCGGTGGCCGGAAGCGGCAACTGCACTCTAGTCTGGGCGACAGAGTGAGACTCCAACTCAAAAAAATAAATAAATAAAATAAAATAAAATAAAAATAAAATTAGCCAGGCTTGGTGCCATGCACCTGTAATTTTCTTTGTGTGCCTGGCTCATGTGGCTTAGCACAATA
The DNA here is from genome assembly GCA_027257055.1 of Cephalopachus bancanus. Taxonomy (NCBI): domain Eukaryota; kingdom Metazoa; phylum Chordata; class Mammalia; order Primates; family Tarsiidae; genus Cephalopachus; species Cephalopachus bancanus. The sequence continues at coordinate 70,571 of JAPVLO010001590.1, read as the reverse complement.
ATTATCTGATGTGAAAAAAAGAATGCTAAATAAACGCAAAAATATGAAATTGTAGATAAATTAAAAAATAAAAATAATGAGAAACTGACCCATAAAATCATAGATAAACATAGTTGCACTGCTTAAACAGAATACTTTTACATAACTACAATTTTCAACTTTGGTTGGGCATCCATCAAAAATAGACATTATGAATCATTAGCATGTAATCAGACTAGGGACTTTTAAGAAAATGATGAATTTTAATTACTTATAAAAAGATTTAGCCAGGCTCGGTGGCTCAGCCTGTAATCCCGCGCCTTTGGGAGGCTGAGGTGAGTGGATTGCCTGAGCCTGCGGGTTCGAGACCCGCCTGGGCAGCGAGACCTCATCTCTACAATAAATCAAAAAATCAGCCGGGCGTGGTAGCGCATGCCTGTAATTCCGGCTACTCGGAAGGCTGAGGCAGAAGGATCACCGGAGCCCAGCGGGTCGAGGCTGCGGTGGCCGGGAGCGGCCACTGCACTCCAGTCTGGGCAACAGAGTGAGACTCCAACTCAAAAAAAAAAAAAAAGATTTGATGAGAAAATTTTAAGGACTAAGCATTTTTATTGATTGATTGCTTGATTGAGTTGCAGTCTCATTCTGTCCCCCATAATGGAGTGGAGTGGCATGATCACAGTCACCACAGTCTCATTCTGTTGGACTCAGGTGACCCTTACACCTCAGCCTTCCAAGTATATGCAACTACAGGCACACACCACCATGATTTGTTAATTTTTTGATTTATTGTGGAGATGAGGTCTTGCTAACTCACCCAGGCTAATCTCAAGCTGTGGGCTCAGACAATCCTCTCATCTCAGCCTCCCAAAGTGCTGGGATTATAGGTTTGTGTCACTGGACTTGGCTTGGACTAAGTACTTAAATTATACTACTGAATCTTCTTTCCTAGGTTATAAATATACTGCTGTTATTTATACACAAAAGGGAAAGTGGTAATTTAGTCTTTGGAGATGAAGAAAAACCTTACATTTATAAATGCTGGAGGCAATTTGAATGTTGTAAAATCTGGTATGGCACACATGTAGAAAATGAACCATTAGAAATACATATTATTGTTCACATGCAAGTTGAGTGATGTAAAATGAAATGCTAATTATAAGTTTTTGTGTGCAATAAACAAAAAATAAATATTTAAACAATAGTGGAAGGTTTACTAATTATCTAACTCACCTTTTAAATGATATCTGTATTCAAGTATGTTATTTCAGAACTTTTTAAACTAAAATTATATATAAATTAATATACTTCAAATTAAAAACTAAAAGTACTTAATTTAGTTCTGGTATTCTATATAATAATAGAGCAAAAATTATAAAATACAATGTCATCAGCCTGTTCTTCACACGGAGCTTGGCCATTGCCACTGCTGGGTCATCGCAGTGCTCTGGACAGCCACTGCAGCTGCAGAAACAGCAGCCACTGGTGCTGCCGTGGCTTCCTTGGCGGCCATAGTGCATCACACCACCCATGCCTGAGGTGATCCACAACTTCAGTACTTGAAGCCCCTGCAGGCAAGATCTGCTGGGATCGCTGCCACCTCTGCTGCCACCAAGATGTCCTGCCAGCTGTGGGTCTCCTCCACATGCCCTGAGGCAGGTTCCCATCTCTAACCTCTGCCTGACTCCTATCTGGTTCAACTCCCTCTGGGGCGAGCAGCGGAGATAGCACCACCTGCTGGCGATTCAAGGTAACAACACTGAAATGGAAAAAACAAGCTTGAAAAACAGACACAGGCCAGATTTGAGTGGTGAACTGAGGGTGATCTAAACTGTCCTTCACAGCAGGCCAGGGACAAATGATCCTAACTGTTAACTAATTTACCAGTTTGAGAAGACAGCTAGAAATCAGAGCTGAAAGGGCGTTGGACTTAAACAAAACTGTCTCAGAGTGTGCTCAATGGGTTCTGTTAGTTTAATGACAATTCTATTCCTGCTGTTGTGTTCGCTTTTTTTTCTTCCTTTTCTTCTCTTTTCTCCTTTTTGTAAACCAATCTTTGTATAGAGGAACAGCACACCAATAAGATGGTTGGTTAGCTTGTATGTTAACATCATTTTATGTTTTAATTTTTTTGTGTGAGTTGGTTAGTTTGTAACCACAGTCTATTGCTTTTATCTGTTTCAGTTTAGGTCTCTCTCTCCATTTGTTGGTACACTCGACTGTTTCCCCCCTTACTCCTCCTTCTCTCCACCCCCCCCTTTCCTTCCCTGTCTGCTCCATTCTCTTCCCTATGCTAACCTCATTTTATTTCAGGGAGTAAACCTACAGCCCCACTGCACGGACAGATTCCAAGACAGTGGGAAGTGGGTTTCAGGTTATCCATACACCTGTCGGTGAATACCGGGACCTGTAGATAGATTTTGAATCACAGCTCCCCCCTTAAGTAAATCTCAAAAATGCAAAAAGGACCACCCCCAACCTACAGCGCAACTCCAGAATTGAACAAACTAAGAGGGCATACTTAAAGAAGAACAGGAGATTTTGAACAAGCATAAGTAAAAGCAATCACTCTACCCCTGAATAACTGAATTAAAGAAGACGGTGATGTGGAGGGAAGGAAAAAGTAGGGAGGGGAAGAAAACGACAAAAATGAAGAAAAACCAAAAGAAGAATATAGGTCTCACACAGACCCCTGGGAGATCAGACACAGAAAACAGATTCTGGAACACAAACAATGAAGAGCCCCCAGAATGACTGGTCACAGGCTGCAAACCCAGACATCAAGACATTATTAAAGAGAATTTTAAAAATTGAGGCGAGACAAGAGGAAAATAGGAAGGAGCTAAAGTCAGAAATAACAGAAGTAAAGAATACTGTGATGGAAATAAATAACAAACTAATAAGCATGGAAAGCAGAATTAGCAAGCAGAAGAAAGAATCTCAGAGCTCAAAGACCAAAGCACAGAACTAACCCAAACTGTCAAAGCATAGAAAAGAAGCTCAAAAAGACAGAACAAAACCTTCAAGAGATTAATGATCACTTAAAGAGACCAAACCTAAGAGTAATTGGTCTTCCTGAAGCAGAGAGAGAAACAGAGGTCACACTGGAACAAACATTTCATGAAGTAATTCAAGAAAACTTCCCTCATCTCATCAAGGATGAAAAAATTCAAACACAAGAGATTCACAGGACCCCTGCAAGACAACAAATAAGACCAACTCCCAGACATATAATAATTCACCTAAAAAAGTAGGTATAAAAGAAAAAATCCTAAAGGCAGCAAGAGAAAAAGGTCAGACTACCTACCAGGGAAGACCAATTAGAATAGCAGCAGATTTATCTATAGAAACCCTCCAGGCTAGGAGAGCTTGGAGCCCTATCTTCAAAGTTCTAAAAGATAAACAATTTCAACCAAGAATAACCTACCCAGTCAAGCTAAGCTTCATCAGTGAGGGAGAATTGAAATCTTTCCCAGATATCCAATCCCTAAGAACCTATGCTGCCACAAGACCATCTCTACAAGAAACACTTAAGAAAGTATTGAACACAGAAGAAAAGGAAAAAAGAACAGCAATGTTCTTCGCAAGAGTACAGGCAAAAGATTAAAAACGCACAAGATCCAACTCTAAAACCAAAAGACAGACAACACACAAACAGGAAGAACAACAACTATGTAAGAACATTATAATAGGGATCAACTCTCACATTTCAATAATGAGTTTGAATGTAAATGGACTAAATGCACCACTGAAAAGACACAGAATGGCAAAATGGATAAAATATCACCAGGCAACAATCTATTGCCTTCAAGAGACTCACCTCACTAGAAAGGACACTCACAGACTCAAAGTAAGAGGATGGGAAACAAATTTTCAGGCAAAGGAAAGAGTCGTGATCTTAATCTCAGACAAAATACCTTTAAGCTATCAAAAATTTAAAAGGATACAGAAGGCCACTACATAATGATAAAAGTTTCAATCTATCAACAAGAAATATCCATCCAAAGCATATATGCACCGAACATAGGAGCACCATCTTTCATAAAGCAGCTTCTAGGTAAACTAAAAAAATATATTGACTCCAATACCATCATAGCTGGGGACTTTAATACCCCACTCACAACTCTAGACAGATCATCAGGACAAAAATCAGCAACGAGATCTGAAACCTCAATGTGATTCTTGATCAAATAGACTTAATTGACACCTACAGAACCCTCCGTCCAAAGACCACAGATTACACATTTTGCTCATCACCGCATGGAGTGTACTCTAAGATTGACCACATACTTGGCCATAAATCAAGCATAAGCAAATTTAAAAGGACTGAAATTTTACCATGCAACTTCTCGGACCACAGTGGAATAAAAATAAACATTAACACCAACAAGGTCCCCCCAAACCCACAAAGACATGAATAGTAAACAGCATGATGCTAAACAACTCCTGGGTCAATGATGAAATCAAAAGAGTGATTAAAAGATACCTGGAAACAAATGAAAATGAAGAAACATCTTACCAAAATCTCTGGGATGCCATGAAAGCTGTAGTAAGAGGGGAATTTATATCCCTACAACCGCACATGAAGAAAATGGAAGTATCACAAATTAACAGCCTAAGAAGCCACCCAAGGAAGCTGGAAAAGCAAGACCACAAAAACCCTAATTTCAGAAGAAGAATCCAGATCACCAAAATAAAAGCCCAAATCCAGGACATAGAAGACAAAAAGATAATACAAAAAAAAATCAATGAAACAAAAAGCTGGTTCTTTGAAAGGATAAACAAGATTGATGATACCCTAGCTAGACTGACCAAGAAAAACAGATAAAAAGCCCAAATAAACACAGTCAGAAACACAAAAGTCACATCTGATCCTGAAGAAATACAAAAGATCATTAGAGACTACTATGTACACTTGTATGGAAACAAACTTGAAAACCTTTCAGAAATGGAGGACTTTCTGACATCACACAACCTGCCTAGGTTGAAACAAGAAGAAATTGAGACCCTAAATAGACCAAGAAAAATCAAGGAAATTGACTACGCAATAAGAAAACTACCTACAAAAAAAAAAAAGCCCTGGACCAGATGGCTTTCCAGCAGAATTCTACAAGATATTTAAGGAGGAGATTATACCAATCCTACTGAAGGTATTCCAGGCGATTGAGAAAGATGGAACTCTCCCCAAATCATTCTACAAAGCTAACATCACATTGATACCCAAGCCAGGTAAAGACCCAACAAAGAAAGAGAACTACTGGCCAATATCTTTGATGAACATAGATGCTAAAATTCTCAACAAGATCCTAGCAAACCAGATTGAACAACACATCTCAAAAATCATCCATCATGACCAAGTAGGCTTCATCCCTGGGATGCAAGCCTAGTTCAACATTCGTAAAACCATAAATGTAATTAAATACATCAACAGACGTCAAAACAAAAACCACATGATTATATCATTAGATGCAGAAAAAGCTTTAGATAAAATCCAGCACCCCTTCTTGATAAAAACCCTCGAACATCTAGGCATATGGGGAACATACCTCAAAATGGTAAAAGCCATCTACAAGAAACCCACAGCCAGCATACTACTAAATGGACAAAAACTGGAACCATTTCCCCTGAAAACTGGAACAAGACAAGGATGCCCACTCTCACCCCTCCTGTTCAGTATGGTATTGGAAGTCCTGGCTAGAGCAATCAGAGAAGAGAAGGGAATCAGGGGTATCAAATAGGAAAAGAGAAACTCAAGCTATCCCTCTTTGCAGATGACATAATCGTGTACCTTGAAAACCCAAGAGAATCTGTCAAAAACCTCCTTACACTGATAAAGGACTTTGCCAAAGTCTCAGGATATAAAATAAATGTGTAAAAAACAATCGCATTTCTTTACACCAAAAATAAACAAACAGAAACCCAAATAAAAAGCACAATTCCATTCACAATAACCACGCACACACAAAAAAAGAAATACCTTGGCATCTTCCTAACCAGAAATGTGAAAGACCTTTACAATGAAAACTACAAAACACTGCTCAAAAAAATCAAAGATGACACAAAAAAGTGGAAAAATAGCCCATGATCATGGATTGGAAAAATCAATATTGTGAAGATGTCCAACCTACCTAAGGCAGTCTACAGATTTAATGCAATAACCATCAAATTACCAGCAACATTCTCCTCAGACCTAGAAAAAACAACACAGGAATTTATATGGAAACACAAACGACCAAGAATAGCCAGAACAATCCTCAGCAAAAAAAAAAAAAACAAAGCAGGTGGTATCACATTACCAGACTTCAAACTTTACTATAAAGGTACAATAATCAAAACAGCTTGGTGTTGGTACAGGAACAGGCATATAGACCAATGGAATAGAATTGAGATTCCAGAAGCTAAACCTCAATTTCTCAACCAACTCATCTTCGACAAAGCCTCAACCACCTACCACTGGGGAGAGGAGAACCTATTCAGTAAATGGGGCTCGGAAAACTGATTGACCACATACAGAACATTGAAACAGGACCCCTATCTATCCCCATACACAAAAATTAACTCCAAATGGATGAGACCTAAATGTAAAACCTCAAACCATAAGAACCTTAGAAAATGAAGCGCATACCCTCCTGTAAATTGGAACTGGCATCCAATTCCTGAACAAAACCCAAAATCCACAGGCCATAAGAGATAAAATAGACAAGTGGGACCTCATTAAGCTAACATGCTTCGGCAAAGCCAAAGAAACCATCAAGAGAGCAGGGAGACAGCGCACAGACTGGGAAAAAGTATTTGCCAACTGCAGATCTGACAAAGGCTTAACATCTTGGATCTACAAGGAACTCAAATGTGCTGAAAAGAAAAAAAAAAAAACAAGCAACCCTATTATAAAATGGGCAAAAGATATGAACAGACACTTCTCAAAGGAAGACATCTGAGCAGCCAACAGACACATGAAGAAATGTTCAACCTCACTAATTATCAGGGAAATGCAAATCAAAACCACACTGAGATACTACCTAACTCCAGTCAGAATGGCAATTATCAATAACTCAAAAAATAACAGTTGCTGGAGAGGGTGTGGTGAAAAAGGAACACTTCTACACTGTTGATGGGAGTGCAAACTAGTGCAATCTCTGTGGAAAACAGTATGGTGATTCCTAAAAGCTCTAAATATTGACCTTCCATATGACCCCATAATCCCCCTACTGGGAATATACCCTAAAGAACTCAAATCACTCTATAGAAAAGATACCTGCACACGTATGTTTATCACAGCATTGTTCACAATAGCAAGAACCTGGAAGCAACCATGCTGTCCATCAAAGGAGGACTAGATTAAAAAAATGTGGTACATATACACGATGGAATACTATGCAGTCATAAAAAAAGAACAAAATCATGAATTTTGCAGCAACCTGGATAGAACTATAAAACTGAGTGATCTCTCACAGAAACAAAGATCTGAGTATCACATGTTCTCACTCATATAGTGGACCTTGAACATCCAATGTAATAGTATAAGAAAATGACTGACAGTGGTGGAAAACTATGGGGGGAAGGGAGATGGGATTAATGGTAGTAAATATTTGTCGGGGGACAGAGAGACACCTCTTATCAACAAGGGTGCCTGAACGAAGCATATATGTATACCTAAACCTTAACTGTACCCCACAATATCATAAAAAATATTGATAAAAAAATTATAAAATGATAGTTGAAAGAACAAAAGGTAACACATTTTTTACTGTAGCTTGGCAAAGTTTTAGGTTTACCTACAACATTAATTTCTTTAGAAATACTATGAGGTGAATAGATACAACATTCTATTTTATAGAAGACACATTTAGGCAAATAAAGGTTAAATTTCTAAGTTCAGGCTGAGCTCGGTGGCTCAGCCTGTAATCCCAGTGCTTTGGGAGACCGAGGCGAGTGGGTTGTCTTAGACTGTGGGTTCGAGATCCACCTGGCCAACTTGGTGAGACCTTGTCTTTACAATAAACAAAAAATTGCTGGGCATGGTAGTATGCATCTGTAGTTCCGGCTGCTTGGAGGGCTGAGGTGGAATGATTGCCAGAACCCAGCAGGTTGAGGTTGCGGTGGCCAGTACCATGTCACTCCATTCCAGTCTGGGTGATGGAGTGAGACTCCAACTTAAAAAAAATAAAAAATAAAAAAAAATTCTAAGCTTAGTTCATACTAAGAAAATAAAAATTTTAACAAAAAAATACATTGTCAGAAATTTAATATCATGTTTTGTGCCCTGATAAAATGACTTAGTACACACTCCTTTAGCATTATGTTTGGAGACCTCCATAAAACTGGATATTATAATGAAGAAAACATGAAATATCTGTATCTAATGTTCTTGAAGTTTCTGGATCAATTCCCAACAGCACCACTACTCCCCTTATCCACTTGTCATGAGACATAAACAGATCTTTTTAAATGACTTAAAAGAGGAATCCCTAGAAATATACCCAGATTCTCCCCATACTCACAAAGTAATGGACGAGCAGTCAGATCATGCAGTCCCTCACAAGACATGAGAACGTGGGCTCTCACTCTGTGCTGCAATGCACTGAAAAGGAAAACCATGATGTAAGATTGAAGAGGATAAAGGTAAACAGAGGATGTCTCCCTGTGTCAGCAATAGAAACCTAGGCCTCTCAAAATTATTCTCATTGGAGCAGAGCTTCACAATCCACATTTTAAAGTCTGGCTCCTTCTATGCCATTTTGACCTCTCATCTGTGTCACTGGCACAAGTATTACCAACTACATGGGTGTATGGCTATCATCTTTGCTTCCTTTATATTCCAGGGCTCTTTGCCTTTCTCCAGAAAGGTGACCAGACATGACTGGCAGACTGTTTACTACATGTTCTCTTCCTCCCCAGAACAGAACCGTGGTCTCAGAAAAAAAACTCCCAATGCTCCATGTCTCTTTCTGGAGAGACCTAGAAAAATGGATTATGTTTTCAAAGTTTTGGTTTTTGTGAAGATGTCTTTTGACTAGTTTTTGTCACCCTGACACAGAGTACTAAAGAAAATGATGGCATATTATAGATGACAGGTTTGTGTCTATTGAGTAAAAACTTCACATTTTTTACAGCACCAGAAATGCTTTAATACTATAGACAGTATACTAGGGAGGCAAAGATTATGGGATCTAAAAAATGAAAGAGGACAATCTTTGGTTATCAGAAAATAGAGTCAACACATCCTGACATCATATTTGAGAAGCACCCAAAATCTATAGCCTCCTGACTAATATCAGCTTTTCCTTGTAAAAAGCTAGACTATTAATTACTGGAATAAGCAACTGAGTTTTAAATTTTCTTTTCTTTTCTTTTTTTTTTGTTTGAGTTGGAGCCTCACTCTGTCACCCAGACTGGAGTGCAGTGGCACACTCCCAGCCAGCACAGCATTGACCTGCTGGGCTCAGGTGATCTTTCCACCTCAGTCTTCCAAGTACCCAGAATTACAGGCATGCGCTACCAAGCCCGGCTAATTTTTGAGTTATTGTAGAGACCAGGTCTTGCCAAGTTGCCCAGACTGGTGTCGAACCCGTGGGCACCGGCAACCCATGTGCCTCAGCCTCCTAGAGTGCTGGGATTACAGGCTGAGCCACCGAACATGGCCTAAATTTTCAAATATATATATGAAACATATTCCAGTTGAAGAAACAAAATTAATTTACATAAATCTACCCTAAAGAAAGATCTATGCATTATTATTATTATTATTATTATTATTATTATTATTAAGTTGAGTCTCATTCTGTTGCCCAGACTGGAGTGCAGTGGCATGCTCCTGGCCACCACAGCCTCGACCTGCTGGGCTCCAGCGATCCTTCCGCCTCAGCCTTCTAAGTAGCCGGAACTACAGGCGTGCGCTACCATGCCTGGCTAATTTTTGATTTATTGTAGAGATGGGGTCTCGCCAATTTGCCCAGGTGGGTCTCAAACCCGTGGGCTCAGGCAATCCACTCACTTCGGCCTCCCCAAATGCTGGGATTACCGGCTGAACCATTGAGCCTGGCAGTATTATTTTTAAAAAATCAAAAATAATCCTCTAAAGCATGCTTAATAAGTAAAATAGAACATAAACAGACCAAAAAAAAATTAGAAATTACATAGGTAATTGAAAATATAAATATAGAGTAAAACTATAGAAAAGAATTCAATAAAAGAGGGAAGCTTCAAAATACAATAATTGAATTTTAAAAAATTAACTAGAGGGGCATAATAGTGATAATCAAGCAAAAAAATGAAAAATTTAAAGACGTGTCAGTTATAAATATTGAGATAGGAATACAAAATGAATAAATATAAAATGTATATAGACTATGGACTGATTGGACAACATTGAGCAATCCAATATCTTGATTACAGAATGCAATAATGTATTTTAAAAAGAAAAAATTTTTGAGTTGGAGTCTCACTTTGTCGCCCAGACTGGAGTGCAGTGGCACGCTCCCCACCACCACAGCCTCGACCTCCTGGGCTCCGGTGATCCTTACGCCTTAGTCTTCCAAGGCTGATTTATTGTAGACATGATGTCTCACGACATTGCCCTTGTGGGTCTCAAAACTGTAGGCTCAGGCAATCCATTCACCTTGGCCTCCCAAGCACTGGGATCACAGGCTAAGCCACTGAGCCTGGCCCAAAATATTTTTGATCATTCATGGTTGATTCCAGAAAGGCAGAATTTACAGATATAGACCCAGTTGTACAAGACCTGGAAAAACTATAGTTGAAATATAAAGGAAAACATAGACTTATCAAAATAAGCAAATCTGAGGGTGTTATTTTTGGTTTTTTTTTTTGTTAGAGTCTCACTCCATTGCCCAGGCTGGAGTGCAGTAGCACACTCATGGCTACACCAGTGTTGACCTGCTAGGCTCTGGTGATACTTCCACCTCAGCCTTCCAAGTAGCCAGAAATACAGGTGCGCACTACCACACCTATTTATTGTAGAGATGAGGTCTTTCCAAGTTGCCCAGGCTGATCTCAAAACCACGGGCTCAGGTAATCCACTCACCTTGACCTCCCAAAGTGTTGGGATTACAGATTCAGCCACCAAGCCTGACCTAAGGGTATTTGTTTCCATGAAAATAGCCCTACAAGAAATGCCCCAAGGGAATATTTCTCTTGAAAAATAAAATAATGGTGAACAGCATCATTAAACCTATAAAAATATAAAATTCTCTTAAAGATACTGTATATTCTAATAGAAAATGCTCTGCTATCATAATTATGGTGTCTAAAATGTTCATAGTTTATTACAGAATTTTTAAAAACAAAATTGGAACACATCTTTCTCAATATTCACACAACATAAAATGTGTATTTTTGTGATGGTGATAAAGTAACAAGAGGTATAAGACAGTGTTGGCTGGGCATGTCGGCTCACATTTATATTTATAGCACTTTGGGAGGGTGAGGTGAGAAGACTGTGTGAGCCCATGGGTTCGAGACCAGCCTTGGGCAAGACTTCATCGCTACAATACAGCAAAATATTAGCTGGGCGGCATAGCGTATTCCTGTAGTTCCAGCTACTTGGAAGGGTGAGGCAAAAGTATTGCCTGAGTCCAGCAGGTTGCGGCTACAGTGGCCTTGAGCTTGTCGCACTCCAGCCTAATCCAGGCTGGAGTGTAGTGGCATGATTATGGCGCAACCTATGGGCTCAGGCAATTCTTTCCCTAAGCCTCCCAAGTACCTGGGAACAACAAGCGCCACCACACCTGACTAATTTTTCATAATTTTTTGTAGATTGAGCTGCCCAGGCTGCTCTCAAACCCCTGGGCTCAAGACATCCTCCCACCTCAGTCACCCAGATGTTAATCTCCAAAATATACAAGAAAATTACACAAATCAAAGGCAACAACAAGAGAATGAAAATCACCTGACTAAAAAATAGCCCCAAAATGAATTGTTATTTATTCAATGAGTAAATACAAATTGCCAACAGGAATATGAAGCAGCACTCAACACCACAAAATAGGCAATTTCAAATAAACACAATAATGATATATTATCTCACACCTGTTAGGATGGCTAATATCAATGATGAGATAACATTTGATAATGATTGGAAGAAAAAGAAATCCTGTATAGTGTTGATGAGTTTAAAATTGGTAGAGTCATTATAAAAATCATTAGAACATTCTTTTTTCTTTTTCTTTTTTTTTTTTTTTTGAGTTGGCATCTCTCTTTACCCAGGCTGGAGGGCACTGCATTTCCTGGCCACCACAGTCTCAACCTGCTGGGCTCAGGTGATCCTTTAGCCTCAGCTTTCCAACTAGCTGGTAACACAGGCATGCACCACCATGCTCAGCTCAAGCCAGTAATTCCAACACTTTGGTAAATGAGGTGATGAGGTGACAGAATGGCCTGAGCTCAGAAGTTTAAGACCAGACTGGGCAAGTTGGTGAGACCTCAAAACAGCAATATTTTTAAAAAAAAAAGTTGGGCGTGGTAGCTCGGACCTGTAGATCTGGCTACTTAGAAAGCTGAGGCAGAAGATTCACCTGAGCACAACAGATCATGGCCCCAATGGCCATTAACATGTCACACTTTCCAGCCTGGGCAACAATGAGGCTCCAACTCAGGGGAACAAAAAATACTACATAATCTCACTCATGTGTAATCAAAAAAGATTGACCTCATAGAGGAAGAAAGTACAAGGACAGTCACCAGGGCCTGCAGGTGAGAAAAATGGGAGATGTTTTTCAGTGGTTACAAAATTTCAATATCACTGAGTTTTAGGGAACTAATGTATAACACGGAGACTTATAGTTAAGAAAATTAGCTAAAATAATGGACATTATGTGATCTTCTTACAAAACATAAAAATGGCAACTATGGGCCCAGCACGTTGTGAGGCCGAGGAAAGTGGATTCCCTAAGCCCGCGGGACCTAGGAAATTGGTGAGATGCCATCTCTATAATAAATAAAAAATTAGCAGGGCATAGTAGTGGATACTTGTAATTCTAGCTCCTTGGAAGGCTAAGGTAGAAGGATCACTAAAGCCCAGCAGGTCCAGGCTGCAGTGGCCAGGAGCATGTCACTGTACTCTAGTATGAGTGATAGAGTGAGACTCCAACTCAAAAAAAAAGACAACTGTCTAATGTGATTGATTTGTTCATTAGCATAATTATAATAATCATATCACAATGTATAGGCATTTCAAATTATTACATTATACACAATATATGGTTACACATTATTTATGTATAAAAATCAGATGTTAATCACACATACATAAACATATGCACATGTGTGTACATATATATGCATATATGTAAAGTAGTTCTAAGTGTCATACTAAACAAAGAAAATTATAAAATAAGAGTTATTAAGAAGCCGGGCTTGGTGGCTCAGCCTGTAATCCCATGCTTTGGGAGGCTGAGGTGAGTGGATTGCCTGATCCCGCGGGTTTGAGACCCACCTGGGCAACTTAGCGAGACCTCATCTCTACAATAAATCAAAAAATTAGCCGGGCGTGGTAGTGTGCGCCTGTAGTTCCAGCTATGTGGAAGGCTGAGGCAGAAGGATCACCGGAGCCCAGCAGGTCGAGGCTGCGGTGGCTGGGAGCAGCCACTGCACTCCAGTCTGGGCGACAGTGAGACTCCAACTCAAAAAAAAAAAGGGGTTATTAAGAAATAAGGTAACATATGGGAGTTTAATATATGTTTACCAATGTTCTATGTGATATAGTAGACTTAAGAATTTGGATATGTAGAAATAAATTACTGAACAAGCTGAATACTAACAAAAATTAAAGTAAAATACCAGAATTTTTTCAATTGAGATAGTTTGTGCCTGGTAGAATTATGGAGTATGAATTTAAATAAAATCACAGTGGAAACCTCCCTGGGATGGAAAATCATAAAGCAGAAAACATATAACATCTATCCAGAGAATTCTTAAGATTTCTCAAATAACACTCTCTCAACTATTTCGAAGATGACACAAAAAGAAAGCTTAAAAATAGTTTGAACTAGATTTCTAAATAAATAAGCAGATACTTGCACATCTTCAAAAACATCAGAAAGGTAGTGAGTTCATGCAGTCCCTAACAAACCATTAAGTGAACTTTGATTTCCTCTGTAACCTGGAAAGGAGATCACAGAAGCAGAGTTTTGGGAGAATTTCAGAACATGGAATAGATGTCCCTCTGTGATAGCAAGAGAAAGAATCTCCAGATTCTCAGAAATCACTTCCATTGGAGCAGACCACCTTTGCAAAACACATTTCAAGCTCTACTTTCTCAACCTGTGTCATCTGCTTCATTCATTCCCACTTACCTGGAGGTTTGGCTAACATGCTGTGTTTCTTCACATACCAGGGCTCTTCCCTTTGCTCCAGACATGTGATCAGGTCTGGCTTAGTTACAGCAAGTCCTGTTTGATTAGAAAAGGGTAACATGACTCTTGCTGGGAATCTTCAATTACAAACCTAGTATTGTGATCAGTAGAGAATACATTATATAAGATTCTAGGAAATTAACCCCAAAATACTGTTCCCCAATAAAACCTTTAGAACATATAGATAGAATTTTAAATTTGTGGGTTCCTTTTTTTTTTTTTGAGTTGGAGTCTCACTTCATTGCCCAGGATGGAATGCAGTGTCATGCCCATGGCCACTGCAGCATTGACCTGCTGGGCTCAGACGATTCTTCTCTTTGGTCTTCCAAGTAGCCAGAACTACAGATGTGTGCTACCATGCCTGACTAATTTTTTGATGTATTGTAGAGATAAGTTCTGGTCAAGTTACCCAGGCTGTTCTCAAACCTATGGCCTCAGGCAATCTTCTCACCGTGGTCTCCCAAAATGCTTGCATTACAGACTTGAGCCACTGTATCCAGCCTTAAATTTGTTAGTCCTTAGCCCAGTACTAATGAATCAAATACTTATGGCAGGAATTTGGAATGAGGTATGGGCAGCAATAGTCTATGCCACCAAATTTCTGGACCTACCACTAATATAGATAGAAGGACACATGTCAATTCAAAATGGAGAATGCTTCATGTCAAAATGAAATATCCTTAAGTGTTTCCCTTTCTATGTTAACAAATCCCCAACTTTTCTTTGATAAAAGAAATCTGAAACTCATTTGTGCAAAGCAGAAATTCCCAGAAAACATTCTACAAAGGAAGGATACGAAATCTTTTTTTTTTTTTTTTTTTGAGTTGGAGTCTCACTCTGTTGCCCAGACTGAAGTGCAGTGGCCGCTCCTGGCCACCACAGTCTCGACCTGCTGGGCTCCAGCGATCCTTCCACCTCAGCCTTCCAAGTAGCCAGAATTACAGGCATGTGCTACCACGCCCAGCTGAGTTTTTTATTTATTGTAGAGATGAGGTCTTGCTGCCCAGGTGGGTCTCGAACTCGTGGGCTCAGGCAATCCACTCACCTCAGCCTCCCAAAGGCATGGGATTACAGGCTGAGCCACTGAGCCTGGCCAAAATCTTTATTATGAGATAGGAATTGTGTTTTAAGACTGTCCTCTCATAGAAAAACCAGGTTTATGTAAAATATCTGCTGAGTGGGTTCCAGGAATACCCACTCTTCTTGAGAAAATTCTATGGCCACATCCTTGAATGTCAACAGCCCTGAAAACAACAACACATATTTACCAAGTGACCATGGTCTCTAGGTAAAGCAAGAGTGAAAAGAACTGGGTTCAGGTGATATGACAACTAGAATTATGCAATGAAACAATTTGTCACAAAGAAATATACTCTAATGCACTAAGTCTGAGAAGAAAGGTGAAATAAAATCCACTCAGTCAGTGTAGACACTCTGCTTTTGTGAATGGTACAGCATAAATTTGGACACTCACACAGGCATGTACATTATTCAGTGAGATATTTACATCACACAGAATACATTGCATATACTGCCCTGGTGGAAAACTCCCAGTGAGTTGTAAGGTCCTCATCAAGTTTTAATGTGTACAACAATGAATTGAATATCTTGTTAATGTAAATTCTGATTAAGGAGATATAGTGTTAGTCTGAGGTTCTGCACTTTTTTTTTGAGTTGATGGGTCTCATTTTTGCCATGCTATGTTGCAGTCACATAATCACAGCTCATTGCAGTTTCAAACTCCTGGGCCAGAAGAATATATTCTCTATAGCCTCCCAAGTAGCTGCAACAAATTGGTATCAGATGCCGAAGCACACAAGCGCAACACAAAATCCATGCTGAGATCTTATTGGCCAAAAAATTTAGTAATTTATTATTATTTTTTGAGTTGGAGTATCACTCTTGTTGCCCAGGCTGGAGTGCAGTGGCACACTCATGGCCACTGCAGTGTTGACCTACTGTGCTTAGGTGATCCTCCTGCCTCAGTGTTCCAAGTAGCCGGAACTACACATGCACACAACCCTGCCTGGCTAGTTTTTATGATTTATTGTAGAGTTGAGGTCTCACCCAGTTACCCATGCTGGTCTCAAATCCCCAGGATCAAGCAAACATGTTGTCTCAGCTTCTCAAAGTGCTGGGATTACAGACTGAGCCACCACACCTGGTCAATATAGTAATTTGAAAACTCAATTTAATAATTAAGAAACATGCTCTAGGCAGAAATCAGTCTACAGGTATTTCCCATGGCAAGTAATCTCCAAAAATATATTTATATTGCTTGTTTTTAGCATCCTAGAGAGCAAGCCTCTTCTAATTAGTCTTTTTCAGAATTTTCTGAGTTATTCTAGGCAGAAACTGCCACCCTGTTTAAATGTGCATTTTATTAAACCTGTTCTCCATGGAGCTGATGGAGCATCCAGACAGAACCTTAAAAGTGTATGTTCTGATTGGGTGCTTGGCTTATACCTATAATCCCAGCACTTTGGGAGGACAAGGTAAGAGGACTACCTGAACCCATGGGTAAGAGACTGGTCTGGGCAACTTGGAGAGACTTGGGCTGGTATCATACTCATGAGTTCATGAAATATTCTTGCCATGGCCTCCCAAACTGCTGGGATTATAGGCATGAGCTTTGGCACCTGGCCAGAACGTGCACTAAGATTCTGTTTAGATGCTCCATCGGTTCCATACAGAAAACTATTAATAAAATGTACATTTGAACAGGATGGAAGTTACTACCCAGAGTAACTCAGGAAAGCCTGAATAAAGAATTAGAAGAGGCTGGGCTCGGTGGCTCAGCTTGTAACCCCAGAGCTTTGGGAGGCCGCTGTGAGAGGATTGCCTGAGCCCGCGAGTTCGAGACCAGCCTGGGCAGCTTGGCGAGACCTCATCTCTACAATAAATCAAAAAATTAGCTGGGCATGGTAGTGCGTGCCTGTAGTTCCAGCTACTCGGAAGCTGAGGCAGAAGGATCGCTGGAGCCCAGCAGGCAAGGCTGCGGTGGCCGGGAGCGGCCACTGCACTCCAGTCTGAGCGACAGAGTGAGACTCCAACTCAAAAAAAAAAAAAAAAGAGAAGAGCTGGGCTTGGTGGCTCAACCTATAATCCCAGTGCTTTGGGAGACTGAGGTGAGTGGATTCCCTGAACCCACACATTCAAGACCCACATGAGCAACTTGACGAGACCTCATCTCTACAATAAATCAAAAATTAGCCAAGTGTGGTAGCAGATGCCTGTAATCTCAGCTACTTGAAAGGCTGAGGCAGAAGGATCACCAGAGTCTAGCAGGTTGAGGCTGTGGTAGCTGGGAGCATGCCACTGCACCCCACTCTGGGTGACAGAGTGAGACTCCAACTCAAAAAAAAAAAAAAGAAAAGAAAAGAATTAGAAGATTCTTGTTCTCTAGAATGCTAAAAACAATATAAATACACTTTTAGAGATTACATGCCATGGCAGAGAACTGTAGGCAGACTTCCACCTAAAACATGTTTGTTATTAAGTTGCATTTACAAATTACAGGCGATGGCTCAGCCTGTAATCCCAGCACTTTGGGAGGCTGAGGTGAGTGGATTACCGAAGCCCTCAGGTTCAAGACCCACCCAAGCAACTTGGCTAGACCTCATCTCTACAATAAATCAAAAACTACCCAGGCATGGTAGTGCATTCCTGTAGTTCTGGCTCCTTGGAAGGTTGAGGTGGAAGGGCCCCCAGAGCCCAGCAGTTCGAGGCTGTGGTGGCCAGGAGCATGCTACTGCCCTCCAGCCTGGTTGACAGAGTGAAACTCCAACTTAAAATAAATAAAAACACAACTTTTTTAAAAAATTACTATACTGGCCAGGCATGGTGGCTCAGTCTGTAATCTCAGCATTTGGGGAGGATGCAGCGAGAGGATTGTCTGGCCTGGGGGTTTTAGACCAGTTTGGGCAACTTGGTAAGACCTCATCTCTACAGTAAATCACAAAGAGGAGCCGAGCATGGTTGCGTGCACCTGTACTTCTAACTACTTGGAAGGCTGAGGTGGAAAGATTGCCTAAGCCCAGCAGGTTGAGGCTGCAGTGACCAGGAGCATGCCACTGCACTCCAGTCTGGATGACAGAGTGAGACTCCAACTCAAAAAATAAAAATAAAAAAGTGAAACTTAATGAAGACTGTCAACTCTAGGAGTTTTCTATCTGAGCAATATATGGAATTTATTCTGTGTGATGAAAATGTAACACTGAAAAATGTACATCCCTGCATTTGTGTCCAAATTTATACTGTATCATTCACAAAAGTAGAGTGTACACACACTGGTTGAGTAGATTTTATTTCATCCTTTTTTTCTCAGACTTGATGCATTAGAGAATATTTCTGTGTTACAAATTATCTTCTTGCATAATTATAGTTGATATGCCAGCTGGACCCTGTTCTCCTCATACTTGCTTTACCTAGAGGCATGGTCACTTGGTAAATGTGTGTTGTTCTTGTTTTCAGGGGTTGTTGGCATTCAAGGATGTGGTCATAGAATTCTCTCCAGAGGAGTGGGAATGCCTGGACCTCACTCAGCAGATATTGCACTGGAGCATGGTGTTAAAGAACCACAGAAACTTAGTTTTTCTAGGTGTGCGGTGTCTTAACACACAATCCCTATTTCATACTAAGGATTTCATATCCTTCCTTTGTTTTCTGGGAATTCCTACTTTGTGCAGCTGTGTTTCAGATTCCTGCTATCAAAGAAAAGTTGGTGATTTGTTAACATAGAAAAGAAAAAATTAAAGATGTTTCATTTTGACATGACACATTCTCTATTATGAATTGACATGTGTCCTTTTATCTATACTAGTGGTAAGTCCAGAAATTTAGTCACATAGAATATCATTGCTCACACCTCAATCCAACTGCTACCATAAGTCTTTTCTCACTAGTACTTAGTTAAGAAACCACAAATTTATGGCTGGGAGTGGTGGCTCAAGTCTGTAATTCCAGCACTTTGGGAGTTCAAGGTGAGAAGATTTCCTAAGCCCATGGGTTCAACAACAACCTGGGCAATGTGTCAAGACCTCATCTCTACAATAAATCAACAAATTAGCTGGGTGTGGTAGCATGCACCTGTAATTCTGGCTACATGGAATGCTGAGAGGAAAGAATTGTCTGACCTCAGCAGGTTGAGCCCGGGGTTGCTTGAGCTACAAAGTGAGATTCCAACTAAAAAAGAAAAAAAAAAACCACAAATTAAAATTTCTATCTAAATGTTCTATTAGGAGACAGCATTTGAGGATTCATTTTCTAGAATCAACCGGGCTTGATGGCTCAGCCTGTAATCCCCGCACTTTGGGAGGCTGAGGTGAGTAGATTGCCTGTTCAAAACCCACCTGGGCGACTTGGCAAGACCTCATCTCTACAATAAATCAAAAATTAGCCTTGCATGGGAGTGCATGCCTGTAGTTCCAGCTACTTGGAAGGCTGAGTCAGAAGGATCGCCAGAGCCCAGCAGGTCGAGGCTGCAGTGGCCGGGAGTGGCCACTGCACTCCACTCTGGCTGACAGAGTGAGACTCCCACTCAAAAAAAAAAATTTTTTTTTTTCTAGAATCTTGTATAGTGCGTGATCTACTCCATACAGTATTAGGTTTGTAATCAAAGAACCCAAGCAATGGTCATTTCTAATAAAACAGGACTTGCTATCTCTAATCCAGACCTGGTCATGTGTCCAGAGCAAAGGAAAGAGCCCTGAGATGTGAAGAAACTCAGCATGTTAGTCAAACCTCCAGGTAGATGGGAGTGAATGAAGCAGATGACACAGGGCAAAAAGTAGAGCTTGAAATGTGGTTTGGGAAGGTGGTCTGCTCCAGTGGAAATGGTTTCTGGGAAGTCTTTCTGAGATTCTTTCTCTTTTGTTAAACAAAGGCCCATCTATTATTCCACGTTCTGAAATTCTCCAAAGTCTCTGCTGCTTCTTCAGTGATCTCATTTCAAGATTTCAGAGGAAATCAAAGTCCACTAAATGGTTTGTTAGGATCTGCATGGTCTGACTACCTTTCTGATGCTTTTAGAGATGCAAATATCTGCTTATTTAGTTAGAAAATCCATGTCAAAATACTTTTTAAGTTTTCTTTTTGCATCATGTTGAAAATATGTGAGAGTAGTGATTTTGTTATTTGATTGAGAAATGTTAAGAACCCCAGACAGATGTTATATGCTTTCTACTTTATGATTTTTTATCCTAGGGAGGTTTCTAATATGCTTTTATTCAAGTTCATACTCTAAAATTCTACCAGGACACAAACTATCACTCGATAGAAATTCTGTTATTTTACTTATTTTTTTTTTTTAGTATAAACTGAGATTGGTAGCAATTTTTATATATCCAAAATCTTAAGTATACTATATCATATAGAGCATTAGTAAACATATTAAACTTCCAGATGTTACCTTATTTCTTAATAACTCTTATTTTATAATTTTGTTTCATATGAAGATTAGGACTAGTCTACCTATATATGTACACCCCTTTTCATGTGTTTATGTGTGTCATTAAATTTTTTTTTTTTTTTTGAGTTGGAGTCTCACTCTGTCGCCCAGACTGGAGTGCAGTGGCACACTCACGGCCACCACAGCCTCGACCCACTGGGCTCTGGCGATCCTTCCACCTCAGCCTTCCAAGTAGCCAGAATTACAGGCATGCACTACGACACCTGGCTGATTTTTCAATTTATTGTAGAGATGAGGTCTCGCTGCCCAGTCGGTCTCGAACCCGCGGGGTCAGGCAATCCACTCACCTCAGCCTCCCAAAGGCGCGGGATTACAGGCTGAGCCACCGAGCCCGGTTAACATCTTATTTTCATACATAAAAAAGAAATGTAGAGCCATATGCTGTGTAGTTGTGTATAATGTTATTATTTGACATAATTATACATTTTGAAACGACGATTACAATTATGCTAATGAACATATCAAACTGAGCCACCGAGCCCAGTCAACTTGTTTCTTAATAACACTTATTTTATAATATTATTTTGCTTAGTATGAAAATTAGGACTACTCTTCATATATGTATATATATGTACACCCACCCACGTACATGTGTTAATGTATCATTTAAAATCTGAGTTTTCATATGTAAATAAGAAATGTTCAACCACATGTGTATAATGTAATAATTTGATATGTCTATACATTGTGAAAAATTAATTATGCTAATGAACATATTAATAATCTTCTGAGTTGCCATTTCTATATTCCATAAAGAGAAACATAATGGCTATTATTTTAGCAAATTTTCTAAGCATACAAGACATTATTCTTAACCCGAAGTCACTATGTTATTCATTAGTTCCCTAAAAGTGTGTTAATTGAAATTTGTAACCATTGAAAAACATTTCCCATTTTTCCCACCTCTAGGCCTGACCACCACCATTGTACTTTCTTCCTCTATGAGTGCAATATTTTTTTGGGTTTCCCCACTAGTGAGATCATGCAGTACTTTTTCCCACCAAGTTGGAGTCTCACTGTTGCCCCGGCAAAAGTGCAGTGGCATTCTAATGGCCACGCTGACATGATCTCCTAGGCTAAGGTCATCCTTTTGCCTCAGGCTTCCAAGTAGGTGGAACTACAGGTGTGTACTACCACCCCAACTTATTTTTTGATTTCTTGTACATAATGTCTCACCAAGTTGCCCAGTATGGTCTTGCACCCCCGGGGCTCAGGAAATCCCCTTGACACCTCCCAAGTACAGGGATTACAGGCTTAAGCCACTGCACCCCGCCTCATGCAGTATTTGTGTGTGTGTGCCTGGCTCATTTCACTTAGCATAATGTCTTATAGTTTCATCCATAAGGTTGAAATTACAGGATTCCTTAATTTTTTTATGGCTGAATGATATGCTATTTGTATATATAGATATTTCCTAATCAAAACAGAATCCACAAATAATTACTGGAGAAAACTTACAAAATGAAAAATGTGACAAAGCCTTTCACTTTCATTCAGGACTTGCTCAACATGTCAAGACCCATACGGAAAACAAGCCCCACAAATGTGAAAAATGTGGCAAAAACCTTTGTACTCACAAAAAAATTGACTCTGGCATTATCTCACCTCAGCCTCTAAAATTTTTGATCCTTTCACCTCAGCCTTCCAAGCAGTTGGAACTACAGGGATGCAACACCCTGCTACTTTTAAAAAAATTATCTGTTGTAGAAACGTGATTTCACCCTGTTGCCCAGACTGGTCTTGAACCTGTGGGCCCGTCAATCCTCTCACCTCCACCTTCAGAAGTGCTGGGGTTACAGGCAAGCCTTAAGGTGCCTGGCTAATTTCAGTCTTCTTTAACATGCTAAGACTTGCTTTGTGTTCTGATATGTTGTCTATCTAGGAGAATGTGCCATGTTCAACTGAATATGTAGTGTATGATGGTGTTGATTGGAGAGTTCTGTGAAAGACTTTTTCCCCCTAAATTGTCCCTAGTGCTGTTCAAATCCTCTAAATCCTTATCAATCTTTTATCTGGAATTTCAAGTCATTATTGAAAGTAAGGTATTCATTTTACAGTTACTGTGCTGCTGTGTATTTTTTGCTTTATTTTGACCACATTTGCTTCATATATTTGGGAACCATGATATCAGTAAAAACACATTTTTACCTGCTATTGATTGCTAGCAAATAGATTTTTTAAATTATTATGTAACATCATTCTTTTCTTTTTTGAGAGTATTTGTTTTTTCAGTCAAAGTCTCACTGTGTCACTCAGGGTGGAGTACAGTGATATGCTCACAGGGACTGCAACCTTGGGCCCCCTGGGTTCAAGCAATCCTTCCAAGTAGCTGGAATTACAGGCACACACTACAATTTAGCTAATTTTTTTTTTTTTTTTAGTTGGAGTCTCGCTGTGTCCCCGATGGAGTGCAGTGGCCCCTCCCGGGCCCCCGCAGCCTCGACCTGCTGGGCTCTGGCGATCCTTCCACCTCAGCCTTTTGAGTAGCCCGGGAAATACAGGACACGCTACCATGCCCGGTGATTTTTTGATTTATTGTAGAGATGAGGTCTCGCTGCCCAGGCGGGTCTCAAAACCCCCGGGCTCAGGCAATCCACTCACCTCAGCCTCCAAAGGCACGGGATTACAGGGTGAGCCACTGAGCCTGGCTAATTTTTTTACTTATTATAGAAACATGGTCTCTTCAATTTGTCCACACTGATCTTGAACCCCTGAGCTTCAACCTCCCCAAAAATGTGACAATGTTTTACTTATTCATTCTGTCTAATAAAATGTTACAATCCTAATTTTTAGGTACTATTTGCATAGGATACAGTAAGTTCTTTAAGTTGTGATCTTTCAAAAATTGAATGTGTTCCCTTTTTCAGTCACGTGATTTTTGTGTATTTTACTTCTTTTTTTTTTGTTTTGTATGTATCATCTCTGAACCCTTATAAAGCTATTATGGAACAACAGGGACAGTCGATTGTGTAAGTTTGTTACCACGGTAACTTTGTTGAATGCACTCTCAATATGGAATTTGTTTGTATGGAGGGAACATGCTATATCTTTTTCCATACCATTTCTTTCAGGCTGTTTGACACCTTACAGCTAAAGTAATTTGCTTAAAGTTAGTAGATTGTTAGAGCAGGAAGTCATTTTTTATCTTGTTCTTAAACCCTAACACAATTATGGGAAAGTGGAGGCTGTGTCATGGAGAGATGCTACCTGACCGCAACCCCTTCAAGGGAAAGGATTTAAGCCGGGGCTTGAGGGGCTATGAGGCCACACTCATCTAGAGTGTAGGCCTGCTTCCTATCTGTGGGGAGTGATCTTTTCTTAAATAAATGTTGTCTTTTTTCACCTCTTTGTGTGTTGCAATTCTTTGCATTACTCGGATTTCTGGCTGCCAATGAGCACCTTCAGCACGCTGGCTCTGGTGGTGCTGCCCCCCTCTCTACCCACCACCTTCACCCTGTCAGTATCCTAACACTTACTATTGCCATTTTTCATTGTTTTCTGTGTTTTTCTGTAACAGTGTTGCCCTTCCTCTTCCTAACTTCTTTCTTTTATGTTTTCTCTTATTTTGGTAGTGACATGCCAGATTAGTTTTTTAACCTTTTGAGTACCTTCTATGGATATTTTCTCTGATTCCCATGACAAGTGGAGAATTCACAACACATAGTAAAGTTACACCAATACATCTTATTACAATAACAAGTTTGCCAATTGCAGTGGCTCATGGCTATAACCCCATCAAATTTAGGAGGCAGTGGGGAGAGGATTGCCTGACTTAGGGGTTTGAGAACAACCTAGGAAATATGGCAAACCCTAGTCTCTACAATAAATCAAAAATTTAAACCCAACGTGTTAGATGTGTCAGTAGTTCAGGCTACTTGGAAGGACGAGGTGGGGGGATTTCCTGTCCCCAGGAGGTCAAGACTGTAGAGGCATAAGCATGCCACTGTACTCCACCTGGGGGACAGAGTGAGACTACAACTCAAAAAATTTTTAAAAAGTATATAAAAAAATGCTTACTCCTTAAAAGTTTCTCATAAAACTTTTTAAAAGTAATAAAATTCATTGTTTTCTTAAATGTCACTAGTCTAATTACATGCTATTGATTCATAATGTTGTTTTACATGGATGCCCAGCCAAAGTTGAAAATTGTAGTTATGAAAAAGGATTCTGTTGAAGCAGTGCAACTATATTTATCCATGATTTTAAGAGTTATAGTTTCTACTGCAGCCTTGACCTGCTGGGTTCCAATGAGCCTTCCACCTCAGCCTTCCAAGTAGCTGGAAATACAGGCACCCACTACCACAGTTGGCTAATTTTTGATTTATTGTAGAGATGAGGTCTCACCAATTTGCGCAGGCAGGTCTCGAACCTGAAGGCTCAGGCAATCCACTCAACTCAGCCTTCCAAAGCACTGGAATTACAGGCTGAGCCACTGAGCCCAGATCTTATTTTTTTCTTTTACTTTATCTACAATTCTATATTCTTGTGTTCATTTAGCATTCTTTTTTTGCATCTGATAATTATTGTGCTAAGTGACATGAGATAGGCACACAAAGAAAAATACTGTATTCAGGAAATCGAAAAACACTAGACTCATAGAAAGAGAAAGTACAATGCTGGGAAACTGGGAGATGTTGTTCATTGGTTACAAAATTTCACTTACAAGTATATACAATAGTGACTATAGTTAAAAATAATGTCTGATATGCTTTAAAAATATGCTAAAATTGAAGACATTGTGTTATGATTACAAAAAATAAAAATGGCAACTACTTAAGGTGATTGATACATTCATTAACTTGATTTCAGTAATCGTTTTGCCACATATTGACATATCAAATCATTACACTTTATAGAAAAATAAGTGGTTAGCCAGGCTAAAGGGCTCAGCCTGTAATCCTGTGCTTTGAAAGACTGAGGATGAGTGGATTGCCTGACCCCATGGGTTCGAGACCTGCCTGGGAAACTTGGCGAGACCTCATCTCTACAATAAATCAAAAAATTACCCGGGGCAGGGTAGCGTGTGCCTGTACTTTCAGCTACTTGGAAGGCTGAGGCGGACAGATCACTAGAGTCCAGCAGGTTGAGGCTGCGGTGGCCTGGAGAGGCCACTGCACTCCAGTCTGAGTGACAGAGTGAGACTCCAATTTAAAAAAAAAAGAAAAGAAATAAGGGTTATACAAATTTTATTTCTGTTAAAAAACCCCATGTGCTAAACACATATAAAAATATATGTATATGTATCTGAATTTCTTCTAGAGTAATGTTTTGTGTTCTGGTAAAATTATGGCGTATCAATGTATGTATGTATGTATGTATTTATTTATTTAGAGTCAGAGTCTCTCCATTGCCCAAGCTAGAGTGCAGAGACACACTCAAAACCCACAACCTCAACCTGCTAAGCTCAGCTGACTCTTCTACCTCAGCTTTCTAAGTAGCTAGAACTACAGGCATGTGCCCCCATGCTTGGCTAAATTTTCTTAATTTATTGTAAAGATAAGGTCTAACGAACTTGCCCAGGCTTGTTTCAAACTCCTGGGCTCAGGCAGTGCTCTTCCCCCTCCCTCCCCAAAATGCTGGGGTTGCTGCATGAGCCACCAGCCTGAGTTGAAGTATAAATTTTTATAGAATCACATTTGAAAAATTCCCCAATCTAGGAAATCACAATGCATAAAAAATAAAACATCTGTTCACAATGTTCTTGGGATTTCAGAGTCAAATAACAGAGTCACCACTATTTCCCCATGATGCAAAAATAAAACCTAAAAAATAGTTTAACGTAAAGTTTGTAAATAATTGAGGAGATATTTTCATGTCAAAGCAACAGAAGAGCAGTCTGACCATGCAGTCCGTTATAATACTATTAAAATAACAGTGATTTTCACTGTAACCTTGAAGAAAAGTCACCAAAGGAAAACAAGCATTTCTGGATTTTCCTTTTGTGAGTCCAAGAAAAAAAATCCCAAGTTCCTCAGAAAAATTTCCATAGGAGCAGACCACTTTCTCAAATATCATTTGAAGCTCTGCTTCCACCTTGACCTGTGTCATCTGCTTCATGCACACCCACCCACCTGGGAGTCTGGCTAATAATTAACTGTGTCTCTTCACATTTCACAGCTTCTTAATTTGCTCCAGGCAGGTGATCAGATCTAGCATAGAGACAGCAAGGCCTGTTTCATTAGAAAAAAGCAACATGAACCGGCTCGGTGTCTCAATTATCTAAGAGTAATTGGCCTTCCTGAGGCAGAGAGAGGTCAGAGGTCACACTGGAACAAACATTTCATGAAATCATTCAAGAAAACGTCCCTCTTCTCATCAGTGATGCAAAAATTCAAGCACAAGTGATTCAGAGAACCCCTGCAAGACAACAAATGAGAAGACCAACTTGCAGACACATAACAATTCACCTAAACAAAGTAGCTATAAAAGAAAAAATCCTAAAGGCAGCAAGAGAAAAAGGCTAGACTACCTACCGGGGAAGACCAAATAGAATAGCAGCAGATTTATCTACAGAAACCCTCCAGGCTAGGAGAGCCTGGAGCCCTATCTTCAAAGTTCTAAAAGATAAACAATTTCGCCACGAATAACCTACCCAGCCAAGCTAAGCTTCATTAGTGAGGGAGAATTGAAATATTTTCCAGATAGCCAATCCCTAAGAACCTATGCTGCCACAAGACCACCTCAACAAGAAACACTTAAGAAAGTACTGAACACAGAAGAAAAGGAAAAAAGAACAACAACATTCTTCACAACAGTACAGGCAAATGATTAAAAACACACATGAACCAACTCCAACACCAAAAGAAAGACAACAAACAGGAACAACAACTCTGTAAGAACCCTTTTGATGGGGATCAACTCCTGCATTTCAATAATTAGCCCGAATGTGAATGGACTAAATGCACCACTGAAAAGACATAGAATGGCAAAATGGATAAAATATCACCAGGCAACAATCTATTGCTTTCAAGAGACTCTCGTCACTAGAAACGACACTCACAGACTCAAAGTAAGAGGATGGGAAACAAACTTTCAGGTGAATGGAACACAAAAGAAAGGAGGAGTAGTGATCTTAGTTTCAGACAATATTCTTTAAGCTATTAAAAGTTAAAAAAGATACAGAAGGCCACTACATAATGAAAAAAAGGGTTTAATCCATCAACAAGAACTATCCATCCTAAACATATATGCACCCAACATAGGAGCTCCAACTTTCATAAAGCAGCTTCTACGTAAACTCAAAAAAGATATCAACTCTAATACCATCATAGATGGGGACTTCAATACCCCCCTCACAACTCTAGACAGATCATCAGGACAAAAAATCAGCAATGAGATCCGGAACCTCAATGTGACACTTGACCAAATTGACTTAATTGGTACCTACAGAACACTCCATCCAATGATCACAGAATATACATTCTACTCATCACCATATGAAAAGTACTCTAAGATCAATCACATACTTGGCCATAAATCAAGCATAAGCAAATTTAAAAGGGCCAAAATTTTACCATGCACCTTCTCGCACCCCAGTGGAATAAAAATAACATTAACACCAACAAGATCCCCCTAAAATCCACAGACATGGACACTAAACAGCATGATGCTAAACAACTCCTAGGTCAACAATGAAATTAAAACAGAGATGAAAAGATCCCTGGAAACAAATGAAAATGAAGAGACATCTTACCAAAATCTCTGGGACTCCACAAAATCTGTAGTAAGAGGAGAATTCATATTCCTACAAACACACATGAAGAAAATGGAAGGATCACTAATTAAAAGCCTAACAAGCCACCTAAGGAAGCTGAAAAAGCAAGACCACCAAAACCCTAATTTTAGCAGAAGAATCCAGATCACCAAAAAAAAGCCCAAATCCAGGACATAGAAGACAAAAAAAAAAACAAAAAAATCAATGAAACAAAAAGCTTGTTCTTCAAAAGGATAAACAAGATAGATGGTCTCCTAGCTAGACTGGCCCAAAAAAAGAGAGAAAAAGCCCAAATAAACACAATCAGAAACACAAAAGATGAAGTCATATCTGACCCTGAAGTAATACAAAAGATCATTAGAAACTACTATGTACACTTGTATGGAAACAAACTTGAAAACCTTAAGGAAATGGAGGACTTTCTGACATCACACAACCTGCCTAGGTTGAAACAAGAAGAAATTGATACCCTAAACAGACCAATAAAAATCAAGGAAATTGACTATGTAATTAGAAAACTACCTACAAAACAAACAAACAAACAAACAAAACCCCTGGATCATATGGCTTTCCAGCAGAATTCTACAAGACATTTAAGGAGGAACTTATACCAATCCTACTGAAGGTATTTCAGGTGATTGAGAAAGATAGAACTCCCCCCAAATCATTTTATGAAGCTAACATCACATTGATACCCAAGCCAGGTAAAGACCCAACAAAAAAAAAGAGAACTACAGGCCAATATCTTTGATGAACATAGATGCTAAAATTCTCAACAAGATCTTAACAAACCAGATTGAACAACACATCTCAAAAATCATCCAACATGACCAAGTAGGCTTCACCCCTGGGATGCAAGCCTGGTTCAACATTCATAAAACCATAAATGTAATTAAATACATCAACAGATGTCAAAACAAAAACCACATGATTATATCATTAGTTGCAGGAAAAGCATTTGATAAAATCCAACACCCTTCTTGATAAAAACCCTCAAACATCCAGGCATATGTGGAATATACCTCAAAATAGTAAAAGCCATCTACAAGAAACCCACAGCCAGCATACTCCTAAATGGACAAAAATTGGAACCATTTGCCTGAAAACTGGAACAAGACAAGGATGCCCACTCTCACCCCTCCTGTTCAATATAATATTGGAAGTCCTGGCTAGAGCAATCCGAGAAAAGAAGGCAATCAGGGGTATCCAAATAGGAAAGAAGGAAGTCAAGTTATCTCTTTTTGCAGATGACATGATTGTGTACCTTGAAAACCCTAGAGAATCTGTCAAAAACCTCCTTACACTGATAAAGGACTTTGGCAAAGTGTCAGGATATAAAATAAATGTGCAAAAGACAATCGCATTTCTTTACACCAATAATAAACAAACAGAAACCCAAATAAAAAGCACAATTCCATTCACAATAGCCACAAAAAAAAAAAAAAAGAAGAAATACTTCGGCATCTTCCTAACCAGAAATGTGAAAAACCTTTACAATGAAAACTACAAAACACTGCTCAAAGAAATCAAAGGTGACACAAACAAGTGGAAAAATATCCCATGCTCATGGATTGGAAGAATCAACATTGTGAAATGTCCAACCTACCTAAGGCAATCTACAGATTTAATGCAATACCCATCAAATTACCAGCAACATTCTTCTCAGACCTAGAAAAAACAATACAGGAATTCATAAACACAAACAATCAAGAAAAAGAGAGAAAAAGCCCAAATAAACACAAACGACCAAGAATAGCCAGAACAGTTCTCAGCAAAAAAACAAAGCAGGTGGTATCACATTACCAGACTTCAAACTTTACTATAAAGCTACAATAATCAAAACAGCTTGGTATTGGTACAGGAAGAAGCATATAGACCAATGGAATAAAATTGAGATTCCAGAAGCAAAATCTCAATTTCTCAACCAACTCATCTTCGACAAAGCCTCCACCACCTGCCACTGGGGAGAGGAGAACCTATTCAGTAAATGATGCTGGGAAAACTGGCTGACCTCATGCAGAAGACTCAAACAAGACCCCGATGTATCCCCATACACAAAAATTAACTCTAAATGGATCAGTGACCTAAATGTAAAACCTCAAACCATAAGAACCTTAGAAAATGCAGGACATACGCTTATGAAAATTGGAACTGGCATCCAATTCCTGAACAAAACCCGAAATTCACAGGCCATTAGAGATAAGATAGACAAGTGGGTCTTCATTAAACTGACAAGCTTCTACAAAGCCAAAGAAACCATCAAGAGAGCAGGAGACAGCCCATAGTCTGGGAAAAAGTATTTGCCAACTCCAGGTCCAACAAACGTTAACATCTTGGGTTTAGAAGGAACTCAAACGTGCTGAAAGGAAAAAAAACAAAAAACCCCCTTTGTAAAGTGGGCAAAAGATATGAACAGACACTTCTCAAAGGAAGACATTTGAGCAGCCAACAGACACATGAAGAAATGTTCAACCTCACTAATCATCAAGGAGATGCAAATCAAAACCACACTGAGATACCACCTAACTCCAGTCAGAATGGCAATTATTAATAACTCAAAAAATACCAGTTGCTGGAGAGGGTGGGGGGAAAAGGGAACACTTCTACACTGTTGGTGGGAGTGCAAACTAGTGCAACCTCTGTGAAAGCAGTGTGGCGATTCCTAAAAGTTCTACATATCGTCCTCCCATATGACCCTGCAATCCCCGTGCTGGGAATATACTCTGAAGAACTCAAATCACTCTATCAAAAAGATACCTGCACACAAATGTTTATCGCAGCATTGTTCACAATAGAAAGAACCAGGAACCAACCATGCTGTCCATCAAAAGAGGACTGGATTTTAAAAATCTCGTACATATACATGATGGAATACTATGCAGCCATAAAAAAAGTACAAAATCATGAATTTCGCAGCAACCTGGATGGAACTAGAGTCTATAAAACTGAGTGATCTCTCACAGAAACAAAGATCTGAGTAACCACATGTTCTCACTCATATAGTGGACCTTGAACATCTACGATAATACTATAAAAAAAGGACTGACAGTGTTGGGAAACTATGAGGGAGTAGGGAGGGGAAGGGAGGTGGGACTAACGGTGGTCAATATCTGTCTGGGGGTGGTGAGACCCCTTATTAACAAGGGGGCCTGAACGATGCACATTTGTATACCTAACCCTTAACTGAACCCCACAACTTTATAATAAAAAAATATGTTTAAAAATAAATAAATAACTGGACCTGGTGGCTTGTGCCTGTAGTACCAACTACATGGAAGACTGAGGTAGAAGCATCACCTAGTCCAACAGGTTGAGTCTGTGGTTGCCATGAATGCTACTGCACTCCAACCTGGGTGACAGAGTAAGATTTCAACTTAAAAAAAGTGGCAGCACCCCCCAATTAGTAGGCATCCTCGCCTGATGTCACCTGACTAAACTGATCCAAAACTGATGCACAACTGCAGATAGGAGCTTCAATTGATTGCTGGAAAGCAGGTTGTTTTCCAGGAGCCTGGTGGCTCAGAGCAGACCATGACTGTTTGATGATTTCTTTCTTGAAATGTGTTCCTAAAGCTCCCTATGCATCTGGAGATCAGGAGTCAATGGTTTTCACTGCACAACTTTAAACAAGTATGCTGGGGTCCTGTCTTATCCTAGGTTCCCTGTGAGATTAGGAACACAGAAAAACCTCACCTTGCTATCCCACTGGGCCTCCAACACCAGCGCCTGCCCAGTACACAGTAAATGCTGAGATATCCTCCTTCCTTATGGTGACACCTACATTGTAACTTTCTTATGAGAAAGTGACCCACATGGCCCAAAAAAAGTCAGGGCAGCTCCCAGCAAGGTGCCCCAAAGCCCCCATAACTCCTCAACCCTATGAAATCAGTGTCAACAAGGAAGCTGGGCAGTGGAAGCCTTGGGAAGGGAGTGTGAGTATGGCATTATCCAAACCTCAGCCAGTCAGCAGCATGTCTTGTTCCTCATACTGGCCAATCCGTGACAGTGCCTTCCTTAAAAGGCACAAGTCTTACACCCAGAGGGGCTCAGACTGGCCTCACCTGACCTCTGGGAGAGCATTTGTACTAGGGATATCTAGGATGATCATACAGTGAACATGTGGCCCTGACCAAAACTAGAATTTTGCCAAAGGCAGGGTAAGAACACTAGGAGGCATAGTGTGGGGGTTCCTGAGGCCAACTCATGTCCAGCAGGGCCAGATCAGTAATGTCACCAGGCTTGAAAAGCCACCAGTCACCTCGACTAGGGTGGGCAGAAACCCACAGACCAGCCATCACCTTATCCACTCAAGGAGGCAATGATGGCTGAACTTCCATGTCCTGAGTGGCCATTACCTGACCACCAATGAAGCAGAAGTCTGAGGTCAAGCAGTTGGCACTGGGGCTATGAATTCAAGGTACAATACTTGCTCTAGATTATAGGAATGATGAAAATTGAGCAAGTGATGTCCCAGGAGGCCACGTCCCTAGGTCTGCTATACTTGGTTGGTTTCTTTCTGTAGTGGCTGAAAGTTCAATCCGAGAGACCACCAAGAGCCAATTCCAATGAAAGTTCAAGAGGGTCTTTATTTACAAGCTCAAGCCTGGACCTCTGTCAATAACTGACACAGTGGAGTACATTCAGAGGCTCTGATTTCCTTAAGCAGATGCCTTTTATGCTTTTACACAAAGGGAGGAGGAGTTTGGGGGCTTTTCAGTTTTGTTACCATTTAATTGGGTAGTTCCTCTGGTGGTCAGCTTAATCATGGAGGATTGGCTAGCCTGACTCGGGCTGACCTTGGTCCAATAGCTAGGGAAGTTGCAGAGATGTCTGGAAATTTAGGTGATTACCCCTTGGCACCTGATTGGTTGTTGCTAAGGGGAAAGTGAGATAAGGGAAGAATAACTGGAGCTTTACATTTTTTCCCATAACTGGAACTTTAAACAGTTACAGGTTATGTTTTAAGACAGAAAACTAAAAACTAAAAATGGCTGTACTATTGTCCACAAGCTGATTACATATTTATTGGGTTATAGCATGCTCCTAACCTAAGTCTATGGTATACTCTATTACGGTCCTCTCATTTCAAAGCAAGAAATAGGAATGTGGCCTCATTTTGTGCAAGGATGCTCCAAGGTGGGGACCAGAGCTGCATAAGGGGAAGAGCTTCTGCCTATGCAGGAATAGGCCTTACCTGGATCCTACAGTCTGTAGTCTGTCCCCTTTTTTTCATCTGGATGCTTGGGATTCTTTTCTTTTCCTTTTTCTTTTTCTTTTTTTAGTTGGAATCTCATTCAGTCGCCATGGCTGGAGTGCAGCTCACGGCCACACCAGTGTCAACCTGCTGGGCTCCAGTGAACCATCCACTTCAGCCTTCCAAGTAGCCAGAACTACAGACAAGTGCTACGATGCCTGGCTATGATTTTAAATTTTTCTTGTAGTGATGATGTCACACCAAGTTGCCCAGGCTAGTCTTGAACCCATGGGCTCTGGCAGGATTCTCCATTTTTTGTCGAATCTGCAGGTACTGAAAATCACCCAGTTCCTTTTCTTATCTCATTTTGCTTTCAGGAGAAAAAAAAGTCCTTCTATGAAGTGAATTCTCAGCAACCCCTTCAGCAGCCTTCTCTGCGGACAAGCACAGTGCTGTCTGTACAACAGAGAGTGTTCAGTTCTCTGCAAACTAAAAGAGATGAGTTCTTACAATAGTGAACATCCAAATTTCTCCCAATGGATGGAGATGATTTGTTAGATCTGGCTCAGTAATGGCATCATCCAGATCACCAACATTGTCCTTTGGGTGTTGTAGAAAATATGTCATTGGAAGCCTGTTTTAGAAGCTCATCTGCTCCAGGGTCATTGAGTGCATAACATGAGTATTTAATTTTTTTTTTGAGTTAGAGTCTCACTCTGTCCCCCAGGCTGGAGTACAGTGG
Organism: Cephalopachus bancanus; assembly: GCA_027257055.1. Lineage (NCBI taxonomy): Eukaryota > Metazoa > Chordata > Mammalia > Primates > Tarsiidae > Cephalopachus > Cephalopachus bancanus. The sequence goes on along the minus strand of JAPVLO010001590.1, from coordinate 36,101 downwards.
CACACTCCTGGTCACTGCAGCCTCCACCTCCTGGTCTCAGGCGATCCTTTAGCCGCAGCCTTTCAAGTAGCCAGAAATACAGTCGCGCACTACCAAACGTGGCTAATTTTTTTGATTTATTTTAGAGACGAGGTCTTGCCAAGTCGCCTTGTCTGGTTTTGAGGTCCCAGTTTTGTCAATCCACTCACCTCAGCCTCTGAAAGTGCTGGGACTACACCAAGCCTGGCCTAGAGTTTTTAATATTCTTTTTTTTTTTTTTGAGTTGGAGTCTCACTCTATCGCCCAGACTGGAGTGCAGTGGCCGCTCCCGGCCACCGCCTCCTCGACCTGCTGTGCTCTGGCGATCCTTCTGCCTCAGCCTTCCGAGTAGCTGGAACTACAGGCGTGCACTACCACACCCAGCTAATTTTTGATTCTTTGTAGAGATGGGGTCTCGTCAAGTTGCCCAAGTGGGTCTCGAACCTGCGACCTCAGGCAATCCACTCTCCTCAGCCTCCCAAGGCACGGGATTACAGGCTGAGCCACCAAGCCCCGCTGTGTCTTTAATATACTGATATGCAAGGAGATCATCTGAGTTCATGGATTTCTCGCATTTGTGTATTCTCTTTTCTCTTACACTCTTCCTCTTTTTTTTAAAGCAAGATTATTGAGGACAGAAAACCTCCCACAGTGGAAGAGGACCCGAAGGATTTACCAAACTCTCTCCTTTTATCCAAGAGCATTGGGGGGCTTATTTCTTTTTTCTTTTTTTTTTCTGTTTTATTTATTTATTCATATATTTATTCCTTTTTACTTTTACTCTTCTTTCAGGGGGCTTTCTCCTTTGGTATTTGGGTGTGGCAATGGCCAGTTTGTCCAACATGTCACTGGTGGATGTGGATTTCCCCAGCATGGCAAAAAATGTGGACTCTCCTTGAAACTACTCATAGAGTCCATTGAAGTGTTTTGCTGCCTCCGCTGACTGGGACGGAGTCATGCAGCACAGGAATCAAGCCACCAGGGCTCATTATTATACTACACTACCCAGCATGCTCCCCGATGTACGCCACATCCTACTCCTCCCCCAACTTCCGGTGCAGGGAGGCAAATAAACCTCCAAATGCTACAAGAAAAAACAGCTGTGAGACAATACATCATTATTGTGTTTATTTGAAATTACCTCTATTGGTGATGTTCAGTGCCAATTCATAACCTGTTGGCAATTTGTATGTCTTCATTGGAAAATAACTATTCATTTTGGGCTATTTTTTATTCAAGTGATTATCATTTTCTTGTTATAACATCTCATCAATTATATGGTTTGCAGATGTTTTCTCTTGTCCTGTAAGCCTTTTCCCTTTTTCCTTTTCTCTTTACTACACAGAAGCTTTTCAGTTTGATGTCGCCAACTTGTTTATATTTATTTTTATTCCTGTAGTCATAAAAAAAATTATTACTAAGACGAATATCAAGGATGTTTTCCAAATTCTTTTTATGGTTATGTTTTATCAACCATGTTCTCTGTCACCCAGGCAGTAGTGTGATGGTTCAAGTAAGGGTTTCTTCATTTCATATGAAAATTTCTCAACTGGGCTTGGTGGCTCAGCCTGTAATCCTGCACATTTGGGAGGTTGAGGTGAGTGGATTGCCTGAGCCCACGGGTGCGAGACCCACCTGGGCAACTTGGCGAGACCTCATCTCTACAATAAATCAAAAATAAGCCGGGCGTGGTAGCGCACGCCTGTAGTTCCAGCTACTTGGAAGGCTGAGGCGGAAGGATCACGGGAGCCCAGCAGGTCGAGGCTGCGGTGGCCGGGAGAGCCCACTGCACTCCAGTCTGGGTGACAGAGTGAGACTCCAACTCAAAAAAAACAAAAAAAAAATTCTCAAACTTTTAAAAAATTTGCCCCACCACAAATTATTGAGTCATTTATCCTGATTCTTTCTATGCTTTGGCATACTTTGTTTGAATTCGGGTATTTGAAATTCAAAGATATACACATCATAATGTTTATGATGTTGCTTTGTCTAGATTACTGTAACACCAATTGCTAAGCTATAGATTCTAGAAGACTCTCATACCTGTTCTTAGGATGTGTCTTTTCTGTATGTTGGGACAGAAACCAATATTTGCATAAACCCTCAAAGAACAGAGTGTGGACTCATACTCTACTATTCTGTTTATTACCTGAGAAAGAAATCAAGAGTTAGAACATCACATCTGATTGCATCATGCTGTATTGTAGAGGAAGAGAAATTATGGTGGCAAAATTACTAAACTTTCTCTTCTATGTAACTCATTTTATCATTGTGGATTCTGCAAATTCTTAGCTGTTTTTTGAGTTCTCACACAGTCAATGGGGTAAGTGTTTTCTTAAGTACATATATTTATGATGGAGTGGAAACCTGTGATTTCTACTTTCCATCATACTTATGTCCTTACCATGGTATAATATTATGTTTTATTTTTAAAGGATAGTCACCTGAGTCTAGCATGTGAAATACATGTTTATTTTTATGATTTTTAGCTGTGAATTCTCATTACACTGAAGACCTTTTGCTAGAGAAGAGCACAGAAGACTCACTTGCAAAGGTGCCAATGGGAAAATATAATAAATATGTCCTTTAAGAATGGATGCTTACAAGCATCTTGGGAAAGTGTGTACGAGGCTGAAGGGCAGATAGAATGCTCAGTTGTAAATAACCATTACAAATGTAACAAGAGTAGGAAAGTCTTTCATCAACACTCCAAAATTGTTATCCACCAGAGTATCCATATTTCTGAAGTGGCTTTCAAACATGAATATGGCAAAACGTTTAACTGGTCCTCAAAATGTAGTCAACATTTTTTTAAAAAGTGGAGAAAATTTACACATTGCATGTGGGAATGTGTTTAAGAAATCATCCTATTTAAATAGATGTGAAAAAATCCATAGGGGAGAGAGAGTCTTCAAAAGTGAAAAACGTGCCTGGGCAACTTGGCGAGACCTTATATCTACAACAAATCAAAAATCAGCCGGGTGTGGCAGCACGCGCATGTAGTTCCAGCTACTTGGAAGGCTGAGGCGGAAGGATCGCTGGAACCCAGCAGGTCGAGGCTGCGGTGGCTGGGAGCGGCCACTGCACTCCAGTCTGGGCAACAGAGTGAGACTCCAACTCAAAAAAAGAAGAAAAAGTGCAAAACGTGACAAAGTCCTTAGCTATTACTCATGTCATTCACAACATCAGAAAATTCATCTTGGAGAGAAACTCTATAAACGTGAAGAATGTGATAAAGTCTTTACTTGGTATTCACATCTTAGTCACCATCAGAGAATCCATACTGGACATAAGCCCTACAAATATCAAGTATGTGAGAAATTCTTTCATCAGTACTCAAATGATACTCAACATCAAATATACCATACTGAAGAGGGCTCTGTAAATGTGAAGAATGTGGCAAACCCTTTCACTCTCGTTCACATCTTACTCAACATACAGTGATCCATACTGGAGAGACGCCCCACAAATGTGAAGAATTGGCAAAGCCTTTTGCTGTTGTTCACACCTTGCTTGTCATACAGTGATCCATATTGGAGAGAAATCCTATAAATGTGAAGAATGTGGCAAAGCCTTTCACTCTTGAGGAGGATTTGCTGGACATAAGACAATCCATACTGGAGAGAAACCCTAAAAATGTGAAGAATGAATAAGCCAAAAATACTATTGACTTTCAGTTAATGAGTTTTGAGATAAGTTTAAAAGGAGTTTCATTTAAATTAAATATAATGTATACAAGGTTTACTTTGATTTCGGTTCCACATCACTTGTCTAATTAAAAAAGCCTTAAAATCACTAAAACAAAACTATGATTGTACCTAGTGATGGTAGGAATATGAAGCCTACTAACTTGACTAAACAACGGTGGCTAGCATTTAAAGAATAACTATGAAAGTCACTTACTGTGAAAATACATACACTAATCTTTACTCTGAATAAACATATAAAGTGAACTAAACATAATGAAATAAAACTAACACAACTAAAATTATTATGGTTGCATAATTGTTAATGAGTTTTTAAGTTTAGGATAATGGTGATTTGGCTGTTTTCTTTTATGTTTGGCAACCTCCTGGAAAACATCTTTGTTTTGAGATAGGCACTGGAGCAATTATTATTATCTTTGAGGCACCAATTTTATCATTGTGTGAACTTAAACTTATGAACTTAATCTTCAAAGTAGCTATAAAACACTAAACTATAGCACTAAAACTTAATGACTCAAAGTAAAATCCTTCTTAAACATAACCAGAGCCTAATAATTTTTGTCAACATTTATACATATGTATATCGATTATATAAACTTGTATGATATTACATTTACCAATTATGATTAATACATAGATAAAACAATTATCATGTCTAGAATAGCACTGCCAGCAACTCTCTTCAAAAGAGTCCTAAATTACAGTCTTTGAAGTGCTTCAAGAAAGTTCCCAGGTGCACATTTCTTCATGTAGCAGTTTTTCTCTTTTGGGTTTTTACGACTTTCAAAGTTTTGTAATCGCCTTTCTTGTTCAGGTGTTTTTGTTACTTTTATCTTATTCTGCAGTGTTTATTTCTAAAGAAAACTCAAAATTAGCTTTTAATGACATTTCCTAGGTCCCCAATGTTGCTTTCTGTATTTTGTTAATTATTATAAAAGTGTCTAATTGGTATATTATGAATTCAATGAAAACCCACTCTATAAATGTTTACTTAAAATTTAACTAAAGGATTACGTAAAAACCTTAATGATTAATCTTTATCCTAAGTCTGTGAATACAGTATTATAAATCACTTACATAACTCCTAGATAAGTGTTAGAACTTATAATGAATTCATAATGAACTTACTATAAACTTGTGCTTTTATAAAACCTTATGTCTAAACACTAAACTGCATAATTCTAAATCAAATAAGGAGTGAAAATACTTATATCATTTTTTACTCAAGCAATATCTAGTGACTTATAACCAAGTGAAAGAAAGCATTCTTGATGTGCTTCAGAGTTTAACCTTTGCATATGTTAGAAAAGGCCAGGTGGCATAGTGGGAAAATGGGAAAATGAACCATGACATTCTCAGGTTAGGTGTGAGGACTTCGCATAAACATGCCATTTTCTTCTTCCACAACTGCACAGAATTTCTTCAGCCATACCAAACAGCAAAGGTGGAAGACAGAAGGGCCTCAGCTTCCCAGGCTCGCCCTGCAGTCCAGGGTCTTCAGCCCACCAGGACCCTGTCAATCAGGTGAACCTCCAAGGCCGGCTCCCAACACCTGCAAATGTGAAGAATGTGGCAAAGCCTTTCGCACTCGTTCCGATCTTACTCGACATACAGTGATCCATACGAGAGAAACCCTACAAATGCAAAGAATGTGGCAAAACCATTCATTCTTGTTCAAACCTTTCTCAACATACAGTGATCCATAATGGACAGAAACCCTACAGATGTGAAGATTGCGGCAAAGCCTTTCACACTTGTTCAAAGCTTACTCAACACACGGTGATCCATACTGGAGAAAAACCCTACAGGTGTGAAGAATGTGGCAAGGCCTTTTGCTCTCATGTATGATTTGCTAGACATAAGACCATGCGTACTGGGGAGAAATCCTACAAATGTGAAGAATGTGGCAAAGCCTTTCACTCTCGAGGAGGATTTGCTGGACATAAGACCATCCATACTGGGGGAAAACTCTACAAATGTGAAGATGTGGCAAGGCTTTTTGATCTCATGTAGGATTTGGTAGACATAAAACCAGCCATAGAGGGGAAAACCCAGCAAATGTGAAGAATGTGGCAAGGCCTTTGCTTTCATATAGGATTTGCTGGACATAAGACCATGCATACTAGCAGAAATCCTACAAATCTGAAAAATGTGGCAAAGCCTTTCACTCTCACTGTGGTCTTGCTGGACATAAGACCATCCATACTGGGGAGAAACCCTACAAATGTGAAGAATGTGGCAAAACCTTTCGCTCTCATTATGGACTTGCTGGACATAAGACCATCAATACTGGGGAGAAACCCTACAAATGTGAAGAGTGTGGCAAAGCCTTTTACTCTCATTAAGGATTTGCTGGACATAAGACCATCCATACTGGGGAGAAATCCTACAAGTGTAAAGAATATGGCAAAGCCTTTCACTCTCACAATGGATTTGCTGAACACATGACCATCCAACTGGAGAGAAACCCTATAAATGTGAACTATGTGGAAAAGCTTTTCACTCTCATTTACTACTTGCTTGACATGTCAAGATCCATACTATTGAGAAACCCTAAAAATGTGAAAAGTGTAGCAAAGCTTTTCACACTCAAAGGATTTGCTGGACACAAGACCATCCATAGCGGAGAGAAATCCTAACAAACATGACAAATGTGGCAAAGTCTTTTGCTCTCAAATAATTTGCTATACATATGAGGTGCCATACTGGAGAGAAACTCTACAGGTGTGAAGAATGTAGCAAGATCTTTTCTCTCATGAAGTATTTACTAAACATAAGTCTGTTGATACTGGAGAAAAACCCTACAAATGTAAAGAATGTGACATACCCATTCATTCTCACAACGGATTTGCTGGACATATGATCATCCATACTGGAGAGAAACTCTACAAATGTGAAAAACATGGTAAGTCCTTTGCTCTTGTGTTGCTGGACATATGAGAATCCATACTGAGATGAAACTATATAAATGAGAAGAATGTGATAAAGCCTTTAGCTCTCATTCAATATTTGGTTGACATATGAGCCATCTATATTTAGGGATTCCCTATAGATGGGCAGAATGGGGTAAACATTTTCACTGTTATTCCAAATTTTCTCAACACCAGACAATTTATACTCTAAATTTTCTTTATCTCTAATGACTGAAAAATCACATATCTAGTTATAAACAAGAGAGACGTGATGAGAAATTTACAGATGTAAAGAGTACCATTATCTTTACTCAAACCACAGATCTTTTGAGTGTACAAATGTAAAACATGTCTAAAGACATTAACCAGCAAAAACTTTATTTGACATTAGACTGGGCATTGGAAAGATTCTACAAATTTAAAGAATGCTGACTGGACTTTGTTCAAAATATATGCTATTGGAAACACTAGGGTATTCAGACAGAAAACTTTACAGATGCAATTTATAGGGAATCTTATTTCCTGAAAAGTCACGTTGAAATAAATATCAAATATTGAGTGACATTAGAAGATGGTTTTTTTGTTTGTTTTTTAGGAAAGCATAAGTATATTCTCTGTATAATTTTGGTTTTGCATTGACAAAATTTGAGGATATTTTGAAAAACAAACAATATTGATGTAACTCAACTCACATGATGCTATGCCTTCATTCATAGTGTTTATGTAAATGCATGGAGTCAGTTGGTGGTACGTTAGAGCTATGAAATGTCCTTGTATAGTAGGTCACCAGCACTCATCTCATGTTTTTCATGGAGGATGAAGAACATTTATATGTAATCTCCTTTAAAAGATCGAAGTGAAGAGGTTTTTGTGGCTCACATTGAGCATTATTGTAAGTTCGGCAAGAGGTGAGTGCTCAGGACAACATTTTACCTTGGAAATAAATGACAAAGAATCATTGAAAGTTTTAGAAATTATTTGTCTTACTACTTACAGGCTAATGAAAAATGAAGCCAGCACATTAATATCTTGATGCATCTTCATAGTATCAATATTAACAAGCCATAAGTGTACTTTGATATACTATAAAGAAATATTTTCATAGACATCAGAGCAATGATAATTACTCTCTTAAATGTTTATATTGCCGGGCTCAGTGGCTCAGCCTGTAAACCCGCTCCTTTGGGAGGCTGAGGTGAGTGGATTGCCTGAGCCCGCAGGTTCGAGACCCGCCTGGGCAGCGAGACCTCATCTCTACAATAAATAAAAAAAAATCAGCCAGGCATGGTAGCACATGCCTGTAATTCCGGCTACTTGGAAGGCTGAGGCAGAAGGATCCCTGGAGCCCAGCAGGTCGAGGCTGCGGTGGCCGGGAGCGGCCACTGCACTCCAGTCTCGGCGACAGATTGAGACTCCAACTCAAAAAAAAATGTATATATTGTAAGTTTATGTTTAGTAAATAATCAGATTCAGATTTTAAAACTGAAGAAAACTGTTTGCACATAAAGTATTAACATTTGTCATCCACAAAATAAATTGTTATGTTGCCATAAGTGTTAATCTATTCTATCTTACCCAAGATTGTAGGTATATGATGATCGTATACTATTGAGTAACTCATGGAAGGATGTTTCTAGTGATCCTTTTTTTATACTTCATATTTTCTTTTTTTAAGTTATGTGCCATTTTGATTATTGTAATAAAGATTATACAGGAGAATAATTATAAGACCTAACTTTCTGAATCCTGACTATTGTAAATACTTATATGTTAGGTTGGATTTTGACTCAACACACAGGCTGAAATACAGTAAAAAATCCATGGTCACTACAGCCTCAATGTGATAGTATCAGGCCATCTTTCTCTTTTAGCCTCCTGAGCAGCTGGTGCCACAAAAGTTTGCCATCATGCCTAGCCAATTATTGGATTCATTGTTGCTCAGGCTGGCCTCGAAGCCCTAGACTAAGGCAGTCTGCTATACTTTGCTTCCCAAAGTGCTAGAATAATAGGTATGAGCCACATGCCCAGTCCATTTTGTTTCCTTTCCAGTCATCTGTGTTGGAAGTGCTTGTCCCCTAAAGTCGTCTGCTTCTAACTTCTGTGGTGTGGTTTCTGAGCTCTGGAATATCTTCAACATTTATATCTTGATACCCAGCCCTTTCCACTGTCTTCCATAAATACAATGAGTCTTTGCAATTTCCTTGATTCACTCTGGAGAGTGGCAGAAGTGTTCTGATTAAAGATTGCTTTTTCAAATCTTTTATAACAGGGCTCTTTCTACTATAGGGCAATAAAACTAAAGCATTTAGTGGAAGTAGAATGGGTGCCATACGGAAACATTTTTAGAAAAACGAAAATGTAAAAACGTCAGTTAGAAATTAAGATGTGCTTCTGTAAAACTGCACCCAGTATCCAAACTCTCCTGTCTCCCTTCCATCTCTATCATCCAAGACAATAAGACCAGGCTCTCCAGTTCCACCTGTACCCCCACCTCCCATGGTAAAGACAGAATGGAAGAAGAACTTTATGATGACCTACTTTCATTTAATGAACAGTAAAGATGTATTATCTTCATGATTTTCTATTTTTTCTCTCTCTTTTGAATTCAGTGGATTCCTGTGCAGGTTTTTTGCATGGATATATTGTGATGGTGAGATTTAAGCTTCTGTTAAACCGATCACTGAAACAGGGAAAATGGTGCCCAATAAGCAGTTTTTCAATGCTTGGCTCCCTCCCTCCCTCCCTCTTCACCAGTCCTCAGTGTTTGCTATTCTCATCTTGATATCTGTGTGTACCCAGTATTTAACCCTCAATTATATGTGAGAACAGGCAGTATTTGGTTTTCTCTTTCTGGATAATTAGTTTACATTATGGTAAAAATGCAATTTATAATACACATAACATACAAAATATGTTAGTGGACTGTTAATGTAGAATCCACGTGTAGAATCAATGCCATTTCATCTCTCTGGGTATCTTCAGTCTCTTACATAGAGAAATACTTATAGGTAATTAAGAAACATTTATTGCACACAAAAACTGTCTTGTTTCTGGTCCCTTGATAGAACAAAACAGACAAAAGTCAAAGCAACCCCTTCACTTACAAAATCTTACAAGCTATCACCTTAATAAATTGACCCAGTAAAAATCAATAAAATCAAGTATGCTAATTTTACAAAGTGTCTTCAATGGTATTCTCCAGTTGAAAACAAACATATGGAAAGTATTCATTGAAATGTAACTAGGCCAACCTCCATGGCTCAGCCTGTAATCCCAGCACTTTAGAAGACTGAGGTGAGTAGATTGCCTGAGCTGGCAGGTTTGAGAACAGCCTGGGCAAGTTGTTGAGACCTCATCTGTACAATAAAAAAAAACAATTAGCAGGGCATTGTGGCACTTGCCTGTAGTTCCAGCTACTTGGAAGACTGAGGCAGAAGTATTACCTGAGCTCAGCATTTGAGGCTGCAGTGGCCAGGACCATTGCACTGCCCTCCAGCCTGGGTGACAGAGTGAGACTCCAACTCAAAAGAAAATTCCTTGAAATTTCTAAGTAGGCTAAATAACAAACAGTGTATGAAGCTGAAAAGTGTATGGCCTGATGGACTGAGTGGGTCATCGTGAGTTCTCCCAGACATGGAGCCTGCTCATGACATGGCACAGAGAGAAGCAAAAGAGTGGTGAGCATTTTCCTGCCTATTCCTTTCTCTGACAATGGCATTCTGTGAACAACTGGACTGCATTATTTGCCAGAAAGGACCCGGCACTGGCCAGTAGGAGGTGCCCAAGGTGGGATCAGTGTGCAGGCACTGATCCTTCCTGGGGGACCTTTTCCAGCCTGGATCTCACCACAGTGCCTATATACAGCAACATCTGAAGCTGACCCTGTTTGACCTGCAGCAGTTCTTTCAGGACAGTTTCTCCTGGGCCTGGATTCTGGATGACAACATGGTGCTAAGGCTCCTTCAGACCTCCAGAGCTCAGCTGAGATGGATAGAGGGTGATCTGTCCCTGAGGTTGAGTCCAACACCAAGTTCACTCCCATTTCACCTTTTGGGGCAATGAAGAGTTGAGTACACAGGCCCCAATAACTCATCTCTCTGGCTTTTCTTCCCTTCTCTACTCTAAAAAGCTACTGGAAACAGGTCAACTGGTCCCCAGGGCAACCACTTACCTTGAGTTTGTGGAACTCGTCTCAGAGACGGCAAGAGATGAGGACTAGACCCCTCTAAGTCCCTATGCCACACTCACCTGCACCTGCCTTTGGAGGTGCCTGAAAGACATCAGAAAGGTTACAGTAATCTGTGCAAGCTGATGCCAACAGCCCCAGAAAGCAGCAGGTAAACATTCAATCCCAAACACCCCCTGGCTCACATGAGTGGCAGGACAACATGCCCTGAACAAGGGAGTGGAGAAGATTAATGTCCAAGACCCAGAAAGAATTTGGGAGAGTCCCAGTTGGGACCACAGTCCAGACCCAGAACTCAGATTTTAGTTGAGTGTGGCAATATTCAGTCTTCCCATGGCATGGAGTCACAGTCCTGTGTGCAGTCACAGCCCCAGAGAGCAGCCCCACATCCTCTGATGTGGTCACACCCCCGGGAGGGCAGGGGACACAGTGCCTGGGAGCATCACCACACAGTGGAGAAAATTTCATGTTATGATGGCAAAGGAGCTTGTGTAACACTGAGAGCCTCTCCCAGTGAGTTCTTTACCACTCCTAAAGGTGAGGTAGAGTAGCCCTGTGGTGAGGGCATGAGTCAGGGAGCCCCAAGCCAGTCTAAATCCTAGGACACACATCACTGGAGAAGCCTGAGGTGCCCCAACAGCAACCATGCACCAGGCTGCAAACACCCCTAGCTCTGGCATCAGTTTCCTGCATGGGTGTCCTTAGTGTTAGACCATGGTGCCATACAGAAAACCTGAGAACTCCAGGGACCAGAGTTCATGGGGCCCACCCTGTGAGGGCCAGATGAGTGCAGTGAACAAACTGATCTAGTCTGTAGGCATCCACCAACTTGGAGACCTTCTCCAAGATAGACAGCCTGGCTCTTCCCAGCCCAGCAGTTCAGCTCTAGAAAACCATGGAGTAGGCACAGTGCACTGGTTTATGCCTATAATCTCAGCAATTTTTTGGCCGAGGTGAGAGAATTGCCTGAGCCCATGGGTTGGAGACCAGCCTGGGCAACTTGGCAAGAGTTCCTCCCTGCAATAAATAAAAAATTGACTGACTGTGGTGACATGTGCCTGTACTTCCAACTATTTGAAAGACTGAAGTGGGCCGGGCTCGGTGCCTCAGCCTGTAATCCCACGCTTGGGAGGCTGAGGTGAGTGGATTGCCTGAGCCCGCGGGTTCGAGACCCTCCTGTGCAACTTGGTGAGACCTCATCTCTACAATAAAAATCAAAAAAAATTAGCTGGGCGTGGTAGCACACACCTGTAGTTCCAGCTACTTGGAAGGCTGAGGCGGAAGGATCACCAGAGCCCAGCTGGTTGAGGCTGTGGTGGCCGGGAGTGGCCACTGCACTCCGGTCTGGGCGACCAAGTGAGACTCCAACTCACAAAAAAAGAAAGAAAGAAAGACTGAAGTGGAATGATCACCCGATCCTAGCAGGTGGAGCCTGTGGTGGCCATGCATGTCACTGCACTCCAGCCTGGGTGACAGAGTGAGACTGCAACTCAAAAAAAAAAAAATGTGGTAGTGCCTCTCAATCAGGAGTCCTCCTCCAATATGTCCTGGATGGACTGATTCCAAAGCTGAGGCACAACTGTAGGTTGGGGCTTCCATACATTGCTGGGATGTGGCCATAGAATTGTTTGCAAAAGAGTGGGAATGCCTAGACCTTGCTCAACGAATTTTGTACAAGAAGTTGATGTTAGAGAACCAAAGGAATCTGATGCTTCTGGTTGAGAAAAATCTCAATAAACAATTTATCTTTCATATGAAGAAATTCATGTGCTTTTGTAGAATGCTTTCTGTGAGTTTCTGCTTTGCACAAATGAGTTTCACATTCCTGCTTTCAATGAAAACTTTGTGATTCTTTGGTGTAGAAAAGAATTAAAGATGTTTCATTTTGACATGAAACTTTACCTATTTTGAACTGATCTCTGCCCTTCATACTATATTCGTGTTATGTCCAGAAATTTGGAGGCATAAAATATTATTGCTTGGCAACCCCCTAGGGTCCCTGCCTACTGGGGTAGCTGTTCTGTCCTCTCAATAAATCCTGCTCACTAAAAGCAATAACAATGTATTGTTGCCCACAACTTAAAAACCATCTATTTTTGATTCACTAATACTGAGCTAAGGACCTAAAATCTTTTTTTTTTTTTTTGAGTTGGAGTCTCAGTCTGTCACCCAGACTGGAGTGCAGTGGCTGCTCCCGGCCAATGCAGCCTCGACCTGCTGGGCTCCAGCGATCCTTCCGCCTCAGCCTTCCAAACAGCTGGAACTACAGGCGTGCATTACCACACCCAGTTGATTTTTGATTTATTGTAGAGATGAGGTCTCACCAGGTTGCCCAGGTGGGTCTCGAACCCATGGGCTCAGGCAATCCACTCACCTCAGCCTCCCAAAGTGCTGGGATTCCAGATTGAGCCACCGAGCATGGCTAGGACCTAAAATCTTAACATTCTTCTGAAATGTTCTAAAGGTTTTGTTGACAAACAATATTTGGCATTAATTTTCTAAAATCTTGTGTAGTTTATTCCTTCCTGAGTACAGTACTAGGATTGTAATAGGTGGATCCCAGCAAGTGTCAGGTTACTTTTTTCTAATAAAATAGGTCTTGCTGTCTCTAAACCAGACCTGATTATCTGTCTGGAACAAAGTAAGGAGACCTGGAGACACAGCACAACAGCCAGACCTCCGGGTAGGTAAGAGTAAATGAAACAGATGACACAGGTCAAAGTGGAAGCAGAGCTTGAAATGAGGTTTGCAATGTGGTCTGCTCCTATGGAAATAGTTCCTAAGGATCCTGGGGTTTTTTTTCTTGATCTCCAAGGGGACATCTCTTTAGCCATGCACTGAAATTCCCCAGAAACTCTTGTTTTCCTTCAGTGAATTTTCTTCAAGATTACAGTGAAACTCACAGTTATTTTAATGGTTCATAAGGGACTGCATGATCAGATTGCTCTTCTGTTGTTTTGGGACACATGAAAAAATCCACTCATTTATTTACAAACTATTTTTTAGGTTTTCTTTTTAAGCCATGTTGGAAATACATGAGAGTAGTGGTGACTTTGTTTTGGACTCTGAAATCTCAAGAACACCATGAACAGATGTTTTATGTTTTGTGCTGTATGATTTCCTTACATAGGGAGGTTTCAAATGTGATTCTATAGAAATTCATACTCCAGGTTAGGCTGGTAGCTCATGCAGTAATCCCAGGAATTTGGGAGACAGAGACAAAAGCATTGTCTGAGCCCAGGATTTTGAATCCAGCCTGGGCAAGTTGGCCAGACCTCTCTATACAATAAATTAAGAAAAATGAGACAAGCATGGTGGTGCATGCCTGTATTTCTAGCTACTTAGAAGGCTGAGGTAGAAGGATCACCTGAGCTCAACAGGCTGAGGCTGTGGTGGCTGTGTGTATGCCTCTGTATTCCAACCTGGGTGACAGAGAGACTCCGACTCAAAACAAATAAATAAATTCATTCTTTGTAATTTACCAGAAGCTCCCATATAACACGACAGTCCAGCGGGGAAGACCCAGCTCTGTGAGCAGGCATAGGGGTTGAAGACCTGCCCCCTCACTTCCAACTCCTGATTGGCCATTTCAGAACATAACGCTCATTGATTGGATGAGGCTCCAGGGCCCACCTCTCTGGTCTTGAGTGACATGCGATGTGATCAAATGGTGGCTCTATGAGGCAAGAAAATGTTAAGATTTCGCCCTGCACCTGCATTATAGGTCGGAGGAGCTGGCTGACTCACGTGTCGCGGGGCATCCAGGAAGCCAGATTCATGAGAGCTCCTTGTCCGCGGGTAACGAACCCGGCTGCACCTGGCCTAGCGGACCATTTTTACCAACCCCTTTCAGCACACGTTAAGTCAACCTGAAGCTGATGGTGTTTCAGGCATTTTACACGTACTCATTGGGCTCATCTCAACTGTGCCCTGACTGGACACTGTCAAAGAGACACAGAGGGTGACATGATCCCTCAGGAACAGATGGTGATCCAGCTTTGGGGCAATGACATTCGAAGCGAGAGGCCCTTAGGGAAGTTGGAAACTCATCAGTTTGCATCTTTTCTTTGGATGTAAGGCTTGTCACCCACAGCGTTGCGGGATGCGCCTACCTCACTAGGGTCCATCTGAGAAATTTGTCTGTCTAGCCAGTGGAAAACTCTGGGAGCACTTCTGCTTCCATGTAGCCTCCTAATAATTGATGACCCTAAATTCCCATGACCTCAGAGGCAATTCCTTTTTTCCCCCGACGAAGCAGCTTTCATGTTGTTATATCTATGGCATAAAACTCGACTGTTAATGACATATTTCTTTTTCCTTTTTTTGAGTTGGAGTCTCACTCCATTGTCTAGTCCGGAGTGCTATGGCACGCTCCCGGCCACCATAGCCTCGACCTGCTGGGCTCCAGCGATCCGTCTGTCTCAGCCTTCCAAGTAGCCAAAACTACAGGTGTGCACTACCACACCCAGCTAATTTTTTATTTATTGTAGAGACGAGGTCTTGCCAAGTGGCCCGGGTGGGTCTCAAACTTAGTTAATCCACTCTCCTCAGCCACTTATGTTTCTTCTGAATGATATTATTCATCCTAACAGGTGTGAGATGAAAATTCATCATTGTTGCAAAAACCCACATTCAGTTTGCAATGGTTCTGGAATGTAAGTTTCACATCAATAAAATCAGAATCTAGGTGGTGTCCAATGTCTCCTAAATATTTGAAGATGTTCTTTTCAATGCTACTTTGACTTGATCTAATTTATTTATATTCATGTGAAATTCCTGTCGTCCTTACTTTCTACTAATTTCTTAAATTCCAGAATTATTTTTTAAAATTTGAAAATGTGGGATAAATTCAGGTTTGGGTATACAAGTGATCATTGTGCAGCAGCCCTTGTTGATGAAGTGTGTCCCTGGCCAGCAGTTTCTCAGTACTGCCTATCCTGCCCCGCCCCCCAGCAGTTTTCAAGTACTGCTAAAATTTTATCATAAAATTTCCAGCAGAGGGAATTGCATTTTACAATTGCATATTTGTGAAGTGCTGGGTTCAAGTAGAAGTCTATTCAAGTTTTTCAGTGAAAGTATGAGAATATGACGGGGTTCTTTTTTTTCCCTTGAGTTTAAGTATCACTCTGTCACCCAGATTGGAGTGCAGTGGCCGTTCCTGGCCACTGCAGCCTCGACCTGCTGTGCTCTGGCGATCCTTCCACCTCAGCTTTCCAAATAGCTGGAACTACAGGTGCACGCCACCACAGCCGACTAAATTTTTGATTTAATGTAGAGATGAGGTCTCACCAAGTTGCCCAGGTGGGTCTCAAACTCGCAGGCTCAGGCAATCCACTCACCTCAGTCTCCCAAAGCGCGGGATTACAGGCTGAGCCACCGAGCCCGGCTTGACGAAGTTCTTTATTCATCTTCTTTTACAAAACATGATCTATATGTTGGTTATCGCAGCCATTGAGTCTATTCAGAATTATTTCGTCTCCCTCTTTTTTGAGGCACATAATAGAATTCTGATTCTCTTCCCTCTTAAATTTAGGTGTGGCAATGTGGCTTAACCAATAAAGTGTAAGATGATATCACTTTCTATTAGAAGCTTTTTTTTTTTTTTTTGAGTTGGAGTCTCACTCTGTCGCCCAGACTGAGTGCAGTGGCCGCCCTCGGCCACCACAGCCTCGACCTGCTGGGCTCCAGCTATCCTTCCACCTCGGCCTTCCAACTAGCTGGAACTACAGGTGCGCTTTACCACGCCCGGCTAATTTTTTTTTAATTATTATTATGGAGATGAGGTCTTGCCAAGTTGGCCAGGCATGTCTTGAACCCGCGGATTCAGGCAATCCACTCATCTCAGCCTCCCAAAGGCGTGGGATTACAGGCTGAGCCACAGAGCCCAGCTCTATTAGAAGCTTTAAAAGCTAATATGTGATTCACTAATTCTTTTTCCTCTCCCACAGAGATTGGCAACATTCCAGAAAGTGTTGTTTCTTTAGCCCGTCCCAAAACAAGAATTATGCAGAGAAGAGCTCCTAACTTATTTATAATTGCAATGGAATCTCAGAAATAAATTTTTGTTGTCTAAAAAAGAAAAAGAAAATTCATCACTGTGTTGATTGACAATTGCCTGGTGATTGGTGATGCTGAGCACCATTTCATACACCTGTTGGCAGTTTGTATGTCTTCATTGGAAAAATAACCATTCTTGCCCTATTTTTCAGTGAAGTGTTTGTCATTGTATTATTTTACTGTAGCAGGAAGACAGAGAGGTCGTGACACCGAGACTATTTTAGGAAGTGGCAATATTATTTATGCCAGTGGACTCAGCGGGCTAACGCTCCCAGGCCAAGCTGCCCAGAAAGGGAGAAGAGGGTCTTATACCTTTGTATAGGTAAGGGAGGGGGGTCGTGTTGAGCAATTACTCATTTTCTTTGGAATTCACAAGGTTGTACTCAACAAAATCAGATTTTCAAAGAACAAATGGTTTCCAGGAAATGCAGGGTGAGTAGGGTTGTAAACTGTCAACTTCAAAAGAAGAGTTTTGGATAAGTTTGTAAATTGGTTACTCTTTTGCATTTCCATGAAAACCATCAGTCATTGGCTATTTGGTTTTTCTCAAACAAAACTGGTCTGGTGGGTTTTCAGAGCTTGTCCATTGATTTTCTTTTCTTTTCTTTTTTTGAGTTGGAGTCTCACTCTGTCACCCAGACTGGAGTGCAGTGGCCATTCCCACCCATCGCAGCCTTGACCTGCTGGGCTCAGGCAATCCTTCTGCCTCAGCCTTCCAAGTAGCTGGAATTACAGGCACACGCTACCACACCCGGCTGATTTTTTGATTTATTGTAGAGATGAGGTCTCGCCAAGTTGCCCAGGCGGGTCTCGAACCAGCAGGCTCAGGCAATCCACTCACCTCAGCCTCCCAAAGGCATGGGATTACAGGCTGAGTCACCAAGCCCGTCCATGATCAGGTTTTTAAGTTTGCTGACAGTATTGCAGATTTTGGAATCACAAATAAAATCCATTGGAACATGTGATGTGAAACACGTTTTATTTTTAATGCCGTTTTACACACGGGTTTACACATTACATACAATGACATGAAAGCTGGTTCATCAGGAATCTAAAGACTTGTCGCTGACATCATGGGACTTCAGGAATATCAATTTTAGGATGCTACTCAGAGGCAGAAATGCTCCCAAAGTTTCCCATTTTCTAGACAGAAGAATTCTGTAGATAGGCCCCAGAGAGGTAGGTGTATCCTTCACAGCTAAGGGTGAGAAAAGGTTCATTCAATGCAGAGGTGCTAAACTGATAGTTTTAAAATGCTTCCAGGTGCCCCAAACCTTGAAAGTGACCATCCCAAAGCTGGGTCACCATCTATTCCTGAGGGATCAAGTCACCATCTGTGTCTCTGACACAATGTCCAGTCAGGCCTCAGTTGAAATGAACCAAATGATTTTAAGTGTAAGATGCCTGAACTACACCATCAGTTTCAAGTTGCACTGAAATGGCTTGGTAAAAATGGCCCACTAGGCCAGACACAGCGGCTCAAGTCTATAATCGCAGCACTTTGGGAGACCGAGGTGAGAGGATTGCCTGAGCTCACATGTTTGAGACGTCCCTGAGCAACTTCAAGAGACCTCATCTCAACAATAAATCTAAAAATTAGCCAGGTGTGGGGGGTGCATTCCCGTAGTTCCAACTACTTGGAAGGCTGAGGCAGAAGGATAGTTGGAGACCAGCAGATAAAGACTGCAGTGAACATGATTGTGCTCATGTCCTCCATCCTAGACAATAGAATGAGACTCCAACTAAAAAAAAAAAAAAAAAAAAAAAAAAAAAAGGCCCACTTGGCAGATACCTGGGAGTGGGATTTTCCTTTGCTCTTAGCAGATTCCAAATGACCATGCAATTACTTTCCCTCATGCCTCAAAATCCACCTCCACAATTAAGGCGTCAATGTTGACTTTCCAGGAAGCCACATTCCGAGACCCCTGGCAAAGCAATAAAACTGTGGTGAGATCTGGATGGGGATTTCTCCCAAAGTGACTGGACTGGACTCTGGCTGGAGAGAGCAGAAGAATGCGTAACAATGAGCAGTGCCTGCACATCAACTCATCACCAAGCAGTTTAGAAAGCAGGTGGACCCTGGGATGAGGAGGAGGCTAGTGGTCTGGAATGACCCTAGTGCCGGGTGAGAACATTCTGAGCTGTGCAGAGATGTGGGAGGTTTAGTCCGCCCAACGTGGGCTAGGAACAGATGCATTGGAACCTCACCATGTTGTCCGCACTACCCATTCGGTCATGTCCCTCATGATCCTCTTCAAACTCACTCCCCTGTTGTGACCTCTTGGCAGGAAGTTAGCACCCAGCAGGACTTTGATGGGAAGAGGCGCACCATCCTGTCTCGCCATCCGCCTGCAGCCAGCGCGTACAGGAATTGAGTTCTGCAGACCATCAACTCATCCACCAGGCGCCATTCCTGTGCCAGAGTTCCCAGCGTGCCCTGCATGCTGGGATTGTTGTCTGGCAGCACAGAGACCGGCCGACCAGGAGTCATTCAGACGCCAGAGTTCCCAGAATACGCCTCGAGGCACTCCATATTCTGCTCCTCCCCCCACTTCCAGGGCAGGGACGCAGCTTAGCCTTTAAGTGCTGCAAGCAAAAACGTGCTTTTCTTGCCTCCTGTAATACCGTCTGATCTCATTTCCTGTCAAGCGAGATCAGAGGGGTGGGAGCCTCATCCAATCAGCGGATGCTGATTCAGTAACTGTCCAATCAGAGAGTAGCCGGGAGTGAGAGTGTGGCTTCCGGGCTCTGACCGGGCTTTTTGTATTTTGCGCCTGCGGAAATGCTGAATCATCTCAGAGAGAACTGCGTGTGTTCATTTCAATTGCTGTTGTCCTGTTACCAGCAGGTCCCCGGAGTTTGTCGGGAGGATGCCTGGACACCCAGAATACGGGAGTTGACGAGTATTCGAGCGGGTGCGAGAGTGGGAGCGGAGATGGAGCCGGATGACATGGCTGTGCCGGGACCGCCCTCCCCCACAGCTCTGATCCTGGACCCATCCCCGCCAGTGTCTCGGTCTGATGCACTCGGCGCTGGGTGGGGATGGGCTGGGACTCCGGGGTACTTTCCCAGCGGTGACCTCACCCTCCTAACATCTCCAAACTTCCCCGCTCTCCAGGTGGATGGGACCCAGGAGGGCCGTGGGGAGGATCCGACCTGCGTTGGAGGCACGTGGTGGGTGGGGGAAGACTGGTCCAGGCCCCCATCGCTCCCTAAGGTTAAACGAAGGCAGCGTCACAGCCTAAGAGGTTCATTTGTGCCAGCAGTGGATCGTGAATCCAGAAGCCCCAGCCAGCTCTCCTGTTGTGGGCTCCCTGGAGAGCCTGGGGGGGGGGAAGTCTTTGAATAGGGGCAGGGGGAAGCCGGCCACAGGCAGTTGCTAGTGGGTGGCAGCATTGCCCTCTCCTGATTTGGAGTATCCAGGTGGAAATCCCCAGGGTATGTAATCAGGCTCATTGGCAGTTGGTGTAACCAGGTACAAACCCTGTTCTGCTTGTAACAAGATAGTCAAGGCAAGGAGTTGGAGCAGAGTCTGTGACTATTTAGGAGGGACATAAAACCAAGAAGATGAGGGGTCGATGTCCTAAAAACCCCTCTTGGGTCGTGTGTGCTTTTTTATGGATGTTTATCCAGGCTGCGGGGCAGAGGTGTACTGAGATCAAGAGGTGGCTTAGACCTGCAGCCATTTGGGCAATGAGAGGAGTCCTGGAAAGTGGAGAATTCGCTTTCTCCTTGGTTCACAGTCTCCTTGATCCTTCATTTAACAAAACAGAGTTAGTGGCCATACTCCGACTTTTCCAGAGTTAGTCTGGACAGCTGCATACTTGTGCCTACTTTATCTTGCCAGCATCTCAAAATTATTTTAGCTGTGTGCAAGCACACACCTGGCCAGAGATCCCACCCCTCAGTCTAAAATGGAGTTATGTCAGACATTTGACAGTTGACTCTTCCATTTGTTGTGGATTAACTCTAAGCTTTTTTTTTTTTTTCAGTTGGAGTCTCACTCACCCAGGCTGAGGTGCAGTAGCAATCTCATGGCCACCACAGCCTCGACTGCTGTGTTCAGGTGATCCTTCTGCCTCAGCCTTCCCAGTGGCTGGAACTACAGGCATATGCCACCATGTCAGCCTAATTTTTTGATTTATTGTAGAGATGGGGTCTTGCCAAGTTGTCCAAGCTGGTCTCAAGCCCATGGGCCCAGGCAATTCTCTCACGTTGGCCTCTGAAAATGTTGGGATTATAGACATGAGCAACCACACTGAGCCCATTTTTATTTTTTAAAATTAGTAATTTTCAAGAAATCAATTTTAGATTGGCCACTGGTTTATGTGCACATTTAGACACGTCACTGTTGTTGAAGGGAAAAGACAGAAATGATTTCTGTCCTCTTGATGATCTTGCACTTGTGAAGGAAGAAAAACTATGCCAAAGGACAAGGTACACCCACCCAGGGAGATGGTGGAAGAATCCACAAATCAGAGGAACCTCAGCCACATAGGAGACTAAGTGTAGGGACTCCCAAGACTGTGGTGAGACTCTGATTAAAAATAAATACATTCAATTTAATTTTAAAATGAATAAAGCCATATTTTCAACATGCAGGTGTGACTTGATAAGATAATCTCACCTGAGAAGAAATCCCAGAGAAGTAGGAGGAAAAGAAAAAAATGGCTGGTTCTCAGGTAAATGGGTCCCAGGGTAGATGAAATGTCTGTGTTTAAAAATTGCAAAGCTTCCTGCTGTCCTTGTGATGATCCTGCCTAAGTCTGTTTCAATTATTATTTTTTCCTGTGATATTCAGTGGGTCTGTTGGACACAGCTCCCTACATCGCCTCCTCTGTTCTCTTCATCCATACTGCTTAGATGCCATGACCTGTTCTCACCATGAATGTATGACCTGCAGTATTGAAAATGTTTTCTTGTGACTGGGGAACATGGGAAGGCATGGATACCTAATGTTCCCACTGGTGACGGGGTAGACCTTCAGATCCTAGTTAAGAATGGAAACATGTAGGTTTTTATCTTTTTTTTTTTTTTTTGAGTTGGAGTCTACTCTCTCACCCAGACTGAAGTGCAGAGGCACACTCATGGCCACCACAGTCTTGACCTGCTGGCTCAGATGATCCATCTGCCTCAGTCTTCCAAGTAGCTGGAATTACAGGCATGTACAACCATGCCCAACCATGCCCAACTAATTTTTTGATTTATTGTAGAGATGAGGTCTCAAGTTGCCCAGGCTGGTCTCACACCTGTGGGTTCAGTAGTCCATGCATCTCAACCTCCCAAAGTGCTGAGTTTATAGGCATGAGTCAAGTGCCCAGGTGAAACGAGTACAATTAAGGTTCTGTCTGGATGCTCCATCAGCTCCATGGAGAACATGGTTAATAAAATGCACATTTAAACAGGATGACAGTTATTGTCCAGAATAACTCAGGAAATTCTGGAAAAGAATAATTAGAAGATACTTGCTCTCAGGGATGCTAAAAGCAAGCAATATAAATATACTTTTGGAGATTGCTTGTTATGGGAAATACCTGTAGACTGATTTCTTCCTACAATATGTTTCTTTATTATTAAACTGAATTTGCAAATTACTATATTGGTCAGGTGTAGTGGCTCAGCCTGTAATCCCAGCATTTTGGGAGGCTGAGACAAGAGGATTTCCTGATGCTTGGGGTTTGAGATCACCTGGGCAAGTCGGTGAGACCTCATCTCTACAATAAATCATAAAAACCAGCCAGGCATGGTTGCCTCCATCTATATTTCCAGCTACTTGGAAGGCTGAGGTGGATCACCTAAGCACAGCAGGTCAACACTGCAGTGGCCATGAGTGTACCACTGCACTCCAGCCTGGGCAACAAGAGTGAGACTCCATCTTAAAAAAAATAATAAATTACTATATTTTTTGGCCAATAAGATCTCAGCATGGATTTTGTGTGGGACCTGTGTGCCTTGGCACCTAATAAGAATTTGTCCCAACTACTTGGGAAGCTATGGAGAATGTATTTTTTTCAGCCCAGAAGATTGAGACTGCAATGAGCTGTGATTGTGGCACTGCGCCCTACCATGGGCAAGAATGAGACCCACCAACTGAAAAAAAAGTGTAGAACCTCAGACTAACCCTATATCTCCTGAATCAAAATTTACACTTTAGCAAAATGTTCAATTCATTGTTGTACACATTAAAGCTTGATAAGAACCTTACAATTCACTGGGAGTTTTCCACCCAAGCAGTATATGCAAAGTATTCTGTGTGATGTAAATATCTTATTGAAAAATGTACATGCCTGTGTTGGTGTCCAAATTTATGGTGTATCCGTCACAGGAGCCGAGTGTCCACACTGGCTGAGTGGATTTGATTTGAAATTCTTCTCAGACTTAATGCATTAGAAAATATTTCTGTGTTACAACTTATCTTACTGTGTAATTCTAGTTGTCATATCACCTGAATCCTATTCTCTTCACTCTGGCTTTACCTAGAGGCCATGGTCACTTGGTAAATATGTGTTGTTGCTGTTTTCAGGGGCTGTTGACATTCAGGGATGTGGCCATAGAAATCGCTCAAGAGGAGTGGGTATTCCTAGACCCCACTCAGTGGATATTGTACAGGAATGTGATTTTAGAGAACCACAGAAATGTGGTTTTTCTAGGTGAGAACAGTTTTAACACACAATCCCCATTTCATACTAAGGATTTCAAGGCCTTCCTTTGTAGAATGTTTTCTGGGAATTTCTGCTGTGTGCAAATGAGTTTCAGATTCCTGTTATCAAAGAAAATTTGGTGATTTGTCAAAAAAATTACAGACATTTCATTTTGACAAGAAGCATCCTCTATATTGAATTGCCATATGTTCTTCTCTCTATATTACTGGTAAGTCCAGAACTTGGTGGCATAGAACATCGTTGCCCACAATTCATTGCAATTGTTGCCATCAGTTTGTGACTCACTAGTACTGAGCTAGGAGAAACAAAATTAAGTTCAGGTGTGGTAGCAAAATCCTGTAATTCCAGCATTTTGGGAGGGCATGGATAGAGGATTGTCCAAGTCCATGTGTTTGAGAACACCCTGGACAACTTGACCAGACCACATCTCTACAGCAAATCAAAAAGTTAGCCAGGCATGGTAGCAAACATCTGCAGTTCTGGCTACTTGGAAGGCCAAGGAGAAGAATTGCCTGAGCCTCGCAGGTCAATGCTACAGTGGCCACGAACATGCCACTACACTCCAACCTGGGCTACAGAGTGAAACTCCAACTCAAAAACAAAAAACAAAACAAGAACCCACAAATTTAAAATTCTGTCTATATGTACTAAAGGTTTTATTGGGGAACAGTATTTTGGGATAATTTTCTAGAATCTTGTATGGTGTGTTTTCAACTGATCATAATACTAGGTTTGTAATTGAAGAATCCCAGCAAGATTCATGTTACGTTTCTCTAATTACACAGGACTTGCTGTCTCTGAGCAAGACCTGATCACCTGTCTGGAGCAAAGGGAAGAACCCTTGGAAATGAAGAGACAGCACACCAACCAAACCTCCAGGTAGGTTGGAGTGAAAGAACAGATGACACAGATTTAGGAAATAGAGTTTGAAATATCAGTTGCAAAGGTGGTATGCTCCAATGGATATGGTTTCTGAGAAGCCCGGGATTCTTTCTCTTGCTGTCACAAAGGGATATCTATTAATCCATGTTCTGAAATTCTCCAAAAACTCTGCTTCTTCAATTATGTCCTGTCAAGGTTACAGGGGAAATCAAAGTTCACTTAAGGATTTGTTAGGAACTCCATGAGCTGACCACCTTTCTGATGTTTTTGAAGATGTGCAAGTATCTGCTTATTTATTTAGAAAATCCATGTCAAACTATTTTTTTTTGAGTTGGGGTCTCACTCTGTCCCCCAGACTGGAGTGCAGTGTTCAATCCTGGCCATCACAGCCACGACCTGCTGGGCTCTAGTGATCCTTCCGCCTTAGCCTTCCAAGTAGCAGGAACTACAGGCATGCGCTCCCACGCCCAGTTAATTTTTTATTTATTGTAGAGATGAGGTCTCGCCAAGTTGCCCAGCAGGTCTCAAACCCATGAGCTCAGTCAATCCACTCACCTCAGACTCCCAAAGCACCGGATTACAGGCTGAGCCACCGAGCCTGGTATCAAACTATTTTTTTAAACTTTCTTTTTGTGTCATGTTGAAAATAGGTGAGAGAGTGTTATTTGAGAAATTTTAAGAACTCTCTTGACAGATGTTTTCTACTTTATGATTTTCTCTCCTAGGGAAGTTTCCAATGTGATTTTATTTAAATTCATACTCCATAATTCTACCAGGACAAAAGCTACTTCTCTTGATTGAAGATATTCTGTTATTTTACTTTAATTTTTCTAAGTATGGACTGAGATTGATAATTTATTTCCACATATCTGAATTCTTAAGTATACTATATCACATAGAACATTAAAATCATATATTAAATGCCCACATTACCTTATTTTTTAATAGCTCTTATTTTATATTTTTCTTTGTTTAGTACAAAGCTTAATACTATTTTTTACTTTACATATATGCATATATGTGTATACACATGTGTGTATATATGTATATGCTTTTACATATATGTGTATATATGTATACACATGTGTAAGTTTATGCATGTGATTAACATCTGATTTTTTTATACATAAATAAAAATGAAAACATGTGTTTAATGTAATAATTTGATAAGCCTATACATTGTGAAATGATTATAATTATGCTAATGAGAATATCGAGTCGGCTCGGTAGCTCAGCACTTTGTGAGGCCGAGGTGAGTGAATTGCCTGAACCTGTGGGTTTTAGACCCGCCTGAGCTACTTGGCCAGACCTCATCTCTACAATAAAAAAAACAAAAAAAAAAACACTAGCCGGGCGTGATAGTGCATGCCGGTAGTTCCAGCTACTTGGAAGGCTGAGGCGGAAAGATTGCTGGAGCCCAGCAGATCGAGGCTGTGGTGACTGGGAGCGGCCAACTTGCATAGTTGCCACTTTCATGTTTTGTAAAGAAAACACAATATTCATTATTTTAGCAAATTTTCTAAGTGTACTTGACATTTATTAACTATAAGTCACTCTGCTATACATTAGTTCCCTTAAACTCAGTGATATTGAAATTTTGTACCATTGAAAAACATCTCACCAGGCTCGGTGGCTTGCTCAGTCTGTAATCCCCCTGCCTTTGGGAGGCTCAGATGAGTGGATTGCCTGAGCCCGCGGGTTCGAGACCTGCCTGGGCAGTGAGACCTCATCTCTACAATAAATCAAAAAATCAACTGGGCGTGGTAGTGCATGCCTGTAGTTCCAGCTACTCAGAAGGTTGAGGTGGAAGGATCGCCAGAGCCCAGCAGGTAGAGGCTGTGGTGGCTGGGAGCGGCCACTACACTCCAGTCTGGGTGACAGAGTGAGACTCCAACTCAAAAAAAAATAAAAAAAATAAAACATCTCCCATTTTTCCAACCTGCAGGCCCTGATGACCAACCTTGTACTTTCTTCCTCTGTGAGTGCAATCTTTTTTGATTCCACACATGAGTGAGGTTATGCAGTATACTTTTTCCTGGAGTTGGAGTCTCACTATCACCCAGGCTGGAGCACAGTGGCATGTTAATTGCCACCGTAGCCATGACCTGCTGTGCTCAGGTGAATCTTCTACCTCAGCTTTCCAAGTAGCTGGAACTACAGGTCTGAGTTACCATGCCCAGTTTTTTAATTGTTGATACGAGGTCTCACCAAGTTGCCCAGTCTGGTCTTGAACCCCTGGGCCAAAGTGCTGGGATTACTGGCTTGAGTCATTATACTCAGCCTCTCACAGTATCTTTTGTTTGTGTGCCTGACTCACTTCACTTAGCATAATCTTACATTTTCATCCATAAGGTTGAAATGGTGGGATTGTTTAATTTTTTTATGACTCAATGATATGCTGTTGTGTATATATATGATATTTTCTTAATCCACACAGAATCCACAAATATTTAGGTTGTTTTCAAGCTTGTCCATTTTTACAAATGCTGCATAGAACATAGGGGGCAGATAATTTTTTGAGATACTGATTTTATTTCCTTTGCTTATATACTCAGAAAAGGGATTTCTGTGTTACATGGTAGTATCTTTTATTTTAAAAACCATGTTCTGCTGGGCGAAGTGGCTCATGCATATAATCACATCAATTTGGGTGACTGAGGTGAGAGGATTGCCTGAGTCCTTGGACTCAAGACCAGCCTGGGCAACTTGGTGAGACCTCATCTCCACAATAAATCAAAGATTAGTTGGGCATGGTAGTACACGCCTATATTTCTGGCTACTTGGAAGGCTGAGGCAGAAGCTTCACCAGAGTCCAGCAGGTTGATGGTGTGGTGGCCAGGAGTAAGCCACCTGCACTCCAGCCTGGGCAATGGAGTGAGACTTCAAAAAAAAAAAATACAAAAAAAACCACCCTCAGTTTTGCTTATTTTGATGTCTACGTATTCCCTTATATTTCAACTATAGTTTTTCCAGATCTTGTACAACTAGGTCTGCATCTGTAGATTCTGCCTCTGGATTTAACCAATGAAAGATCAAAAATATCTTGGGCTAGGCTTGGTGGTTCACCCTGAGATCCGAGTGCTTGGGAGGCCAAGGTGAATGGATTGCCTTAGACTGCGGTTTGGAGACCCTCATGGGAAACTTCATGAGACGTCATCTCTACAATAAATCAAAAATTAGCCAGGCATGGTAGCATGCACCTGTATTCTGGCTACTTGTAAGACTGAGGCATAAGGATCACCAGATCCCAGCAGTTGAGGCTGCAGTGGTGAGGAGCGTGCCACTGCACTCCAGTTTGGGTGACAAAGTGAGACTCCAACTCAAAATAATTTCTTTTGAAAAAATAGATTATTTCATTCTGTCATCAGGATATTGGATTGCTCAGTGCTGTCTAATAAGCCCACAGCCAATATACATTTCATGTTATATTTATTCATTTTGTATTCCTGTCTTGAAATTTATAAATGACACATCTTTCATTTTTTCTGCTGGATTATGACTATTATGCCTCTGTACTTAATTTTTTAAAATTCAATTATTGTAGTTTGAAGCTTCACAGTTATATTGAATTCTTCTCTATAGTTTTACTCTGTATTGATATTCTCAATCACCTATGTAATTTCTATTTTTTGGTCTGTGTTCTATTTTACTTTCTGAGCATGCTTAAGATTATTTTGATTTTACTAATAATGCATAGATCTCTATTTCTTTAGGATAGATTTATGTCAATTTATTTTGTTACTTCAACTGGAATATTTCATGTACATATTTGAAAATTTAGGCCAGGCTCTGTGGCTCAGCCTATAAACCCCGCACTTTAGGAGTCCAAGGTCAGTGGATTGATTGTGCCCACATGTTTGAGACCAGCCTGGCAGCTTGGCTTCAAACTACTTGTCTTAGCTTGTCTCTAAAATAAATCAAAAGTTATCTGGGCTTGGTAGCCCATGTCTCTAATTCCGGCTACTTGGAAGACTGAGGCGAAAGGATCAACTGAGCCCAGCAGGTCGAAGCTGTGGTGAACAGGAGCATGCCACTGCAATCTAGTCTGGGTGGCAGAGTAAGGTTCCAACTCAAAATTTAAAAGAAAGAAAATTTAAAATGAGTTGCTCATTCCAGTAATTAATAATCTAGCCCCCCCCTTTTTGGGGGGATTGGAGTTTCACTCTGTCACCCAGACTGGAGTACAGTTGCTGCTCCGGACCACTGCAGCCTTGACCTGCTGGGCTCCAGCAATCCTTCCGCCTCAGTCTTCCAGGTAGCTGCAACAATAGTCTAGCGTTTTACATGAAAAGTTTGATATTGATCAGCTGGGCTATAGATTGTGGGTGCTTCTCAAATATGGTGTCAGAATGTGTTGACTCTATTTTCTGAGAACTAAAGATTGTCCTCTTTCATTTTTAGATCCCATAACCTTTACCTCCCTAGTATACTGTCTGTAGTATTAAAGCATTTCTGGTGCTGTAAAAAATGTTAATTTTTTACTCAATAGACACAAACCTGTCATCCATAATATACCCTCATTTTCTTCAGTACTCCATGTCAGGATGTCAAAAACCAGTCAAAAGACATCTTCACAAAAATCCAAAACTTTGAAAACTTGATCCATTTTTCTAGGTATTTCCAGAAAGAGACATGGAGCATTGGGAGTTTTTTTCTGAGCCCACCGTGCTGTTCTGGGGAGGAGGGGAACATGTAATAGACAGTCTGCAAGTCATGTCTGGTCACCTTTCTGGAGAAAAGCAGGTCCCGGAATATAAAGGAAGCAAAGACGATAGCGATTCACTCATGTAGATGGGAATACTTGTGCCAGAAACAGAAGAGAGATCCGAGAGGCCTGTTTACCCTTATGCTCTTCAGTTCTACATTATGAATTTCCTTTACAGTGCACTTGCAGCACATTCACAGTGTGAGCCAAGGTTCTCATATCTTGAGGGACTTCATGATCTGACTGCTCATCCATTGCTTTGGGGATTTGGGGGAAAATTTGGGTATATTTCTAGGGAATCCTCTTTTAAGTCTTTTTTTAGAGTTGGAGTCTCACTCTGTCACCAAGACTGGAGTGCAGTGGCATGCTCCTGGCCACCACAGCCTCGACCAGCTGGGCTCCAGCGATTCTTCCATTTCAGACTTCCAAGTAGCTGGAACTACAGTTGTACGCTACCCACGCTCGGCTAATTTTTTTGATTCATTGTAGAGATGAGGTCTCGCTAAGTTGCCCAGGCAGGTCTCGAACCCGTGGGGCTCAGGCAATCCACTTACCTCAGCCTTCCAAGTGTGGGATTACAGGTTGAGCCACCAAGCCAAGCTTAAGTCATCTTTAAAAGATCTGTTTATGTCTCATGACAAGTGTTTAAGGGAAGTAGTGGTGCTGTTGGAAATTGGTTCAGAAACCTCAAGAACACAAGATACAGATAAGTCATGTTTTCTGCATTATAATATCCAGTTTTATGGAGGTTTCCAAACATAATGCTAAAGGACTTTGGATAAGTCATTTTATCAGGGTACAAAGAATTTTATTAAATTTTTGACAATGTATTTTTATGTGAAAATTTTTATTTTCTTACTATAAACTAACCATAGGAAAAAAAATTTTTTTTTGAGTTGGAGTCTCACTCCGTCACCCAACTGGAGTGCAGTGGCACACTCCCGTCCATTACAGACTTGACCCACTGGGTTCCAGCAATCCTTCCATCTCAGCCTTCCAACCAGCCAGAACTAGAGGTGCACCCTATCACGCCTGGCCAATTTTTATTAATTGTAGAGATGAGGTCTTTCCAAGTTTCCCACTCTCCTCAGCCTCCCAAAGCTCTGGGATTACAGGCTGAGCCACTGAGCCCAATCTAAGCTTAGAAATTTAACATTTATTTGCTTACATGTGTCTTCTAGAAAATAGAATGATGTATCTATTCACCTCACAGTATTCCTAAAGAAACTAATGTTGTAGGTAAACTAAAACTTTGCCAAGCTACAGTAAAAACTGTTACCTTTTGTCCTTTCAACTATCATCTTATAATTTTTGCTCTATTATTATATCGAATACCAGAACTAAGTTATGTACTTTTAGTTTTTAATTTGAAGTATATTAGTTTACATATAATTTTAGTTTAAAACGTTCTAAAATGACATATTTGAATTTATATGTCATTTAAGAGCCGAGTTAGATAATCCGTAAGCCTTCCACTTTTGCCTAAATATTTTTTTGTTTATTGCATGTGAAAAGTATAATTAGCATTTCCTTTCCTGTCATTCAACTTACATGTAAAAAATAATATGTATTTCCAATGGCTTATTTTATACATAGTGTCTCGTACCATATTTTTACCATATTCAAATTGCCTCCAGTATTTATAAATTTAAGGTTTTCTTTATCTCCAAAGACTAAATTGCCACTTTCCTTTTTGTGCATAAATAACAGCAGCATATTTATCACATAGTAAAGAAGATTCAGTAGTATATTTTAAATGCTTAGTAACAGCCAGGTGCGGTTACACACACCTATAATCCCAGCACTTTGGGAGACTGAGATGAGAGGATTGCCTGAGCCCATGGGTTTGCCAGTACCATAACATTTGGTATCACTCGTCTGTAGTTCCAGCTACTTGGAAGACTG
The DNA here is from genome assembly GCA_027257055.1 of Cephalopachus bancanus. Taxonomy (NCBI): domain Eukaryota; kingdom Metazoa; phylum Chordata; class Mammalia; order Primates; family Tarsiidae; genus Cephalopachus; species Cephalopachus bancanus. The sequence continues at coordinate 5,067 of JAPVLO010001590.1, read as the reverse complement.
AGGCTGAAGGATCGCCTGAGCCCTGCAGGTAGACACTGGGGTGGCCAAGAGCATGCCACTGTACTCCAGCCTGGGTGACAGAATGAGACTACAACTGAAAAAAAAAAGAGAATATAAAAAACTCATGTTATGCAATCAATGATCCTAGAGAAGGTAAGCTTCTAAAATTGCCTCCCAACCACATATTATCTAGACATCCCAAAGGACATTGTGGGGATCTGGATGATGCCATAACTGAGCCAGATCTAAGAACTCATGTCCATCCAGTAGGATAGATCTGGATATTCATTATTGTAAGAACTCATCTCATCTCTATCAGTTTGGAGAGTTCTGGACACTCACTATTGTACAATGACAGCACTGTGCAGAGCAGGCTGCAGGAGGGGCTGCTAAGAATTCATTTGCTAGAATAATTTTATTTTTTTGTTGTTTTTCTCCTGAAAGCAAAATGAGATAAGAAAAAGGAACTAGATAATTTTCAGTAGCTGCAGACTCAACAAAAAATGGAGAATCCTGCCTGAACCTGGGGGATTGAGACCAGCCCAGGCCACTTGGCAAGACTTCATCTCTACATTAAAAAATAACAGAATTAGCTGGGTGTGGTAGGGTGTGCCTGTAGTTACAGATACTTGGAAAGCTGAGTGGAAGGTTTGGCACTGTCAACCAGCCTGGGCGAAAGAATGAGACTCCAACTCAAAAAAAAAGAGATTCTCTCAGCAGCCAGATGAAAAAAAAAGGAACAGACTACTGACTGTGAGATGCAGCTAAGTCCTATTCTTGCATAGCCAGGAAATCTTTTCTTGTATGCAGCTCTGGTCCCCATCTTAGAGCATCTTTGCACAAAGTGTGGTCACATTTTTAATTTCTAACCATGAAAGAACCCACGAAGTATGGCATACATACAGACTTGGCTTTCTGGCCCACACTTGCCAAATTTTCATCATTCCTATAATCTGGAGCATACCAAATCCTGGAATCATGGCCCCAGGACTGTGCACTTGGACTCAGACTTCTACCTCATTGGAGGTCAGATAATGGACATTTGGGGCACAGAAGTTCAGCCATCACTGCCTCCTTGAGTGGATAAGGCTGATGGCTGGTCTGCAGGTTTCTGCTCACCCTCCCGATGTCCTGGTTGCTCCTCAAGCCTGGTGACATCACTGGTTTGGCCCTTCTGGGTATGAGTGAGCCCCAGGTACCCACACACCATTCCAAGGGTTCTCACCCTGACTTGGACCAAATTATAGTTTGGTTTTATTTGTATTATAGTTTTGGTCAGGGACACAGGTTACCTGTATGATCATCCTAGGTGTCCCTAAATCACATTTTCTCCCAGAAATCAGGTTGAGGTCAGGTTGCGTCCTTCAATGTTAAGACTTGTGCCCTGTAAGAAAGACACTGTCACACAGATTGACCTGCATGAGGACCAAGACATGCTGCAGACTGGCTAAGGCTTTGCAGATTCCACACTCACCCTCTCACCTAGAGTCTTCCAATTGTCCAGCTATGGGGGGCCAGCCCCCAAAAAGAGATTTAGAGGGTCCATGGAAGGTGGGACAGTGTCAGCGAAAATTCTGGAGAAATAAGGAGAAAGAAAGAGACTGGACTCTTTCTAGTGCAGAAGCCAATTCTGTAGTAGGAATAGATATTGAAAGAAAGATGGAGGGATAGATATAAAGAGGAAGAAAGAGAAAGAAAGAAAGTGGACAACTGTTCAGTGAAATGAGAAGAAGCCATTTATTGGGACCAATCGTGAGTCTTTTATCCCAAATTATCACATGTTAAATCACAAGACTTTCACGTGAACACAAGGCCAGGTGGATGAGGCGCATCCCCCCACCCACCAGGTGTTTCCTTAAGCATGAGGAAGGACAATCCCAATCAAATCACAAGACTTTCATGTGAACACAAAGCCAGATAGGTGGGGGGCATCCCCCACCCACCAGGTGTTTTCCCAAGCATGAGGAAGGACAATCCCAAAATTATCTCACTGTTCCTTATGTTTGGTTTATGTTCCTCATGCTTGGTTTATGTTCCTCAAAACCAATACAACAATTCTAACATAATATTCTAATAATCAATAACTTCTAAAACTTATGCATACCCAACACCTAATGACTGACTAAAATCCTAATACCTTTCTATTCTGTGCTAATTTTACCTGTACTATAAAAAACTCTTAATTATAGGTCAGACCAGTTCCTAAAGAATGTGGCCCAGTCCAAAGATCACGCTGGGCCATTTCCAGGAACAATTAATTATGATCTCTTTACAAAATGCCTATTCTAAAATCCTATGTATCTATCTTAATTTCTTTAAAAGTTTCTAATTCCTAATCCTGATATATAAGGCTGATCATCAGCAATAAAGCTTCTAAAATAAACCCAAATACAAACTGTAATTGTACTAAAGCCAAAACTGCAATTAGTAGAAAGTGGGGACAATGAAATTTCTAAAGTTAGCTTTATTCTATAGAACCTCAAAGTATCATGTTTTGACCATGCTTGAACTAACATAATTCCCTGACGTAGAGTAACCTATTCTATAACACTTTCTATGAATAAAATAAATTCAGCTTCTATTATAAGTAGAAAAAACTTACACTAATTGTAACTAAAGAACGGTTTAAAAGAATGCAGCCCAGCCCAAAGTGGATGCTGGGCCCTTAGGAATGTGTCCCAGCCCAAAGTTCGTGCTGGGCCATTTCTGGTAGTCCTAGATAATCATCTATACCATCTAAAGCTGGAAACAGCTCTCTAAATGTGTATACTAATTCTACAAATATACTTTTAAATCTTATAAAAAGCTTGTATCATGTATAAGGCTCCCAAATGTGATCTGAGTTTGAACTGTGTTAAGTTTAAAGCTGAAACCAAAGTCTGAGAGAAACGGGAACAATGGATCTCTAGAGTCAGCCATGCCTGTCATATTCTCTGAACTTCATGCTTAGATCATAAAAGTCCCTGCTACTCGGTAATGCCAAACAACAAAGAAAGGAGGAGGGAATGGGTCTTCAGCTCCTGAACCAAACCTGGTGGTCTCAGGGTCCACAGCCCGCCTGGATCCCTAATGCTCAGGCAGGCCTCCACAGCTGGCTCCCAACATCCAGCTTCCTTGTTGACATTAATTTCACAGAGTTGAAGAGCTATGTGGAGTTTGGAGCAGCTTTCTTGGTGCTGTCCTGAGTTATTCTGGGCCATGTGGGTCACTTTTCCATAAGAAAATTAATATGCAGCTGTCACCAAAAGGGAGAGGTGTATCTCAGATTTAGTGGACTGGACAGGTCCTGGTGTTGGACCCCCAGTGAGTAGCAGGGTGAGGTACTAACCTCAAAGGGAAGATCTGGAAAAGATAGGAACCCAGCACCCTTGTTCAAAATTGTCCCATGGAAAATATTGGCTTATGATATCCAAATGCGTGGGGAGCTTTGAGAACAAATTTAAGAAGGAAATCACCAAACAACCATGGTCAATTCTGAGCCAGTGGTATGCTGGCCACATCTGAGCCTCCAGGCCCCTAGAAAGCAGATACTTCCCTGCAATCTATGGAACCCCCAACCTGAAGTTGTGGCTCAATTTTGGGGATCAAGTCAGCAAGGAGACATTGGGAGAGGACTCCTGATTGAGGGGTGCTACCACATGGCTTTTTTGGGGGGGTTGTAGTCTCACTTTGTCAACCAGGTTGGAGGGCAGTGGCATGCTCCCGGCCACCGCAGCCTTGGCCTGCTAGGCTCAGTTGATTGTTCCACCTCAGCCTTTCAAATAGCTGGAACTACAGGCACATGTCACCATCCCCAGCTAATTTTTTATTTATTGTAGAGAAGAGCTCTCTCCACGTTGCCCAGGCTGGTCTCCAACCTGTGGGCTCAGGCAATTCTTTCATCTCAACCAACAAAAGTGCTGGGATTATAGGCATGAGCCACTGCACCCAGTCTGCTCTGCTGTTTTCTAGATCTGAGCTGGTGGGCTGGGAAGACCCAGGCTATCTACCTTGATCAGCTTCCTCACTGAGCTCATCTGGCCCTCAAAGGGTCCCCATGGACCCTGCTTCCTGGAATTCTTGGGTTTTCTATATGGCACCCTGGTCGAACACTAAAGACACTCGTGGGAAATTGATCCCAGTGCTAAGGGTGTGTGCAGCCTGGGATGTGGTTGCTGTTGGAACACCTCAGGCTTCTCCCGTGATGGGTGTCCTAAGGTTCAGACTGGCTTGGGGCTCCCTGCATCATGCCCTCACCCCAGGGCTACTCTACCTCACCTTCAGACCTAGTAAAGAACTCTGGTGGAAGAGGTCTTCTCTATTACCCAAGCTCCTATGCCACTCTAACATGGAATTGTCTCCACTGTGGGATGACTCTCCTAGGCATTGAATCCCCCTAGCCTCCATGCCATGGGGGGATTGAATATTGCCATGGTCAACTGAAGTCTGATTTCTGGGTCTGGGACATCAATTTTTTCCACTCCCTTGTTCAGGGCATGTTGTCCTGCCACCCATGGGAAGGTGGGTGTTTGGGATTGAAGGATTACCTGCTGCTTTCTGGGTCTATTGGTATCAACTCTCACAGATAGCTGTGACCTCTCTGGTGTCTTTCAGGTACTTTCAAAGGCAGGTGCAGGAGAGTGTGGCAGAGGAACTTGGAGGGTCTAGCCCTCATCCCTTTTCCCTGTCTCTGAGATATGTTCAATAAAACCTGGGGCCCAGCTGACCTGTTTCCAGTAGCTTTGTAGAGAGGAAAGGGTAAAAGCCCAGAGAGATCAATTAATGGGGCCTGTGTGCTCAAGTCTTCATTGCCCCAGAAGGCGAAATGGGGGTGGACTTGGTGTTGCACTTAACCTCAGGGAGAGATCACACTCTCCATCTCCACTGAGTCCTAGATACTTGAAGGTGCCTCAGTGCCATGTCATCCTCCAGATCCCAGGCACAGGATAAACTGGCCTGAAATAACTCCTGAAGGTCAAACAGGAATAGCCTCATAAAATGCTGTAGGCACAGTGGTGGGACCCAAGCTAGAAAGAATCCCCCCGGGTCAGTTTCTGCACACTGCTCCCTCCCTGGGTGCCTCCTACT
>JAPVLO010001589.1:0-69658 GCA_027257055.1 Cephalopachus bancanus | reverse complement strand
TTCATTACAGGTGAGGGACAGGCTCTCTTGGTTATGGGGCTCTCCCTTCAGGCGCAGGACAGGCTTTCTTGGGTACACGGCGCTCCCATCAGGTGCAGGAGAGGCTAATGTGGGTGGAGGGCTCTCTCATCACGTGTAGGACAGTCTTTCGTGGGTGCTGGTCTCCCGTCACTTGCTGGACAATCTCCTTAGGATGCAGGATTTTCTAGTCTGGTACAGGACAGGCTCGCTCAGGTGCGAGGCTCTCCCTTCAGGTGCAGGACAGGCTTCCTTGGATGCAGGGCTCTCCCATCAGGTGCAAGACACGCTTTCTTTGTGCAGGGCTCTCCCATCAGTTGCAGGACAGGCTTATTTTGAGTGCAGGGCTCTCTAATCTGGTGCAGGACAATCTCTTTCGGGTGCAGGGCTTTCTTGTCATCAGGTGCAGGACGGACTGTCGCGGGTGTAGGGCTCTCCCATCAGGTGCAGGACAGGCTTACTTGGGTGCTCGACTCTCTCTCTCATCAGGTGCAGAACAATCTCTCGCAGGAGCAGGACTTTCTTCTGAGGTACTGACCAGGCTCTCTTAGGTGCGGGGTTCTCCAATAGGTGCAGTCCAGGCTCTAGTGGGTGCAGGGCTCACACATCAATAGCAGGACAATCTCTTTCGCGTGTAGGGACTCTTGTCAGTAGGGGATGGAGTCTTCCAGGTGCAGGGCTCTCCCATTAGGTGCAGTAAAATCACACTCGGGTGCTGGGCTATCTTTTCAGGTACGGGACGGTCTCTCTCGGTTTCGGGGCTCTCTAGGTCACGTGCAAGACAGGCTTTCTTGGGTGCTGGGCTCTCCCATCAAGTGCATGACAGGCTCTTGTGTGCAGGCTCTCCCATCAGGTTCAGGGCAGGCTTTCTTGGGTGCAGGCTCTTTCATCAGGTGCAGGCTAATCTCTCTCGGTGCAGGGCTTTCTTGTCAGCTACTGCACAGAGTGTCTCGGGTCCAGGGTTCTCCCATCACGTGCCAAACAAGCGTTTTTTGGTGCAGGGCTCTCCCACCAGTTGCAGGACGGGCTTACTTGAATGCATGGCTCTCCAATCCGGTGCAGGACAATCTCTCTCGGGTGCAGGTCTTTCTTGTAAGCTGCAGGATAGACAGTCTTGGGTGTAGGGCTCTCCCATCAGGGGCAGGCCAGGCTTTCTTGGGTGCAGGACTCTCCCATCAGGTGCAGGACAATCTCTCTCGGGTGCTGGGCTTTCTCGTCAGGTGCGGGACGACTGTCTCGGGTGTGGGGCTCTCCCATCAGTGCAGGATAGGCTTTCTTGGGTAAAGGGGGCTGTCCATCGGGTGCAGGACAGGACTCCTTGGTGCAGGGCTCTCCCATCAGGTACAAGACAGGCTTATTTGGGTGCTTGACTCTCTCTCTCTCTCTCTCAACAAGTGCAGGATAATCTCTCGTGGGTGCAGGACTTTCTTGTCAGGTACGGACTAGGCTCTCTTAGGTGCTGGGCTCTCCCATCAGGTGCATGTCAGACTCTCTTGGGTGCAGGGCTCACCCATCAAGGGCAGGAAAATGTCTTGCATGTTCAGGGACTTTTGTCAGGTACAGGACAGACTCTTCCAGGTGAAGGGCTCTCCGATCAGGTGCCGGACAGGCTTTCGTCGGTCAGGAGCTCCCATCAGGTGCAGGACAATGTCTTTCGGGTGCAGGGCTTTCGTGTTTGGTACGGGAGCCTGCTCTCGCAGTGTTTTGCCAGAGCTCTCCATGAGGTGAAGGGACACTCTCTCTCAGGTGCAGAGCTTTCTTGGTCAGGTTACAGGGACTGACTGTTTCTGGGAGAGGGTGCTGCAGTTCTCTCCCATCAGGTGTAGAACAGGTTTCTTGGGTTCAGGGCTCCCTATCAGGTGTAAGGAAAGGCTTTCATGGGTGCAGGGTCTCCCCCGTCTGGTGTGGACAATCTCCCTGCCGGTTGACAGGACCTTTATTATCTGGTATGGGACAGGACTCTCTAAGGTGCAGGGCCTCCCTTCAGGTTATGTTGTTTCTCCAGACAGGATTTCTTGGGTGAGCGGCTTCTCCCATCAGTGTAGGACAGGATTTTTGCTGTTTGCAGGGCTCTCCCATCAGTTACAGGACTGGCTTACTCAGGTGCAGGGCTACTCCCCATCAAGGTGGCCGGGTCAATCTCTCGCAGGATGCATGGACTCTCTTGTCAGGTATGGGGACCAGGATTTTACTGGTGCAGGCTCTCCAATCAGGGTCAGGACATGCTTTCTTAGTGTGTGCGGGCTCTCCATGCAGTGCAGGACAATCTCTCTCGGGTTGAGGGCTTTCATGACTGCTACGGGGACAGGCTATCACATGTGCTCGGGCAATCCCATCAGGTGCAGAACAGGCTTTCTTGGGTGCAGGGCTCTCCCATGCGTGCAGGACAATTCTCTGGGAGATGGGCTTTCATGACTGGTACGGTGACGGCTCTCTCTCATGTGTCAGGGCTTTTATCAGGGTGCAGAACAGGCTTTCTTTGGGTGCAGGCCTCTCCATCAGTGCAGAAAAACTCCTCGGGTGCAGGGCTTTCTTTTCAGATGAGGGTCAGGCTCTCTCGGTTACGGGCCTCTCTCTTCAGGTGCAGGACAGACTTTCTTGGGTGCAGGGCTCTCCCATCAGGTGCAGGAGAGGCTTTCGTGGGTGGAGGGCTCTCCCATCACGTGTAGGACAGTCTTTCATGGGTGCAGGGCTCTCCTTCAAGTGTGGACATATTCCTCGGTTGCTGCAGGACTTTCTTGTCTGGTACAGGACAGGCTTCGCTCAGGTGCGGGGCTCTCCATTTCAGGCGCAGGACAGGCTTTCCTTGGATGCAGGGCTCTCCCATCGGGTGCAGGACACGCTTTCTTTGGTGCAGGGCTCTCCCATCAGTTGCAGGACGGGCTTACTTGAGTGCAGGGCTCTCCAGTCCGGTGCAGGACAATCTCTCTGGGGTGCAGGGCTTTCTTGTCATCAGGTGCAGGACAATCTTTCGCAGGTGCAGGACTTTCTTGTCAGGTATGGGCCAGGTTCCCTTAGGTGCAGGGCTCTCCCATCAGGTACAGGCCAGGCTCTCGTGGGTGCAGGGCGCAGCCATCAAGGGCAGGACAATCTCTTTCGAGTGTAGGGACTCTTGTCAGGTACGGGATGGAGTCTTCCAGGTGCAGGGTTCTCCCATCAGGTGCAGTAAAATCACCCTCGGGTGCTGGGCTTTCTTTTCAGGTATGGGACAATCTCTCTCGGTTTCGGGGCTCTCTAGATCAGGTGCAGGACAGGCTCTTGGGTGCAGGTCTCTCCCATCAGGTTCAGGGTAGGCTTTCTTGGGTGCAGGGCTCTTTCATCAGGTGCAGGGTTAATTCTCTCGGGTGCAGAGCTTTCTTGTCAGGTACAGCTCAGAGTGTCTCGCGTGAGGGGCTCTCCCATCAGTGCAGGACAAGCTTTCTTTGGTGCAGGGTTCTCCCACAGTTGCAGGACAGGCTTACTTGATGCAGGGCTTCTCCATCTGGTGATGGACAATCTCTCTCGGGTGCAGGCTTTCTTTAGGGCAGGTGATTATTTGGGCATTTCTTTTAGAGTGCGGACATGACTGTCTCGGGTGTAGGGCTCTCCCATCAGGTGCAGGCCAGGCTTTCTTTGGTGTAGGACTCTCCCATCAGGTGCAGGAAAATCTCTCTCGGGTGCTGGGCTTCTTGTCAGGTGCAGGACAGACTGTCTCGGGTGTAGGGATCTCCCATAAGGTGCAGGATAGGCTTTCTTGGGTGCAGGGCTGTCCCGTCTGGTTCAGGACAGGCCTCCTTGGGTGCAGGGCTTTCCTATCGGGTGCAAGACAGGCTTATTTGGGTGCTTGACTCTCTCTCTCTCAACAGGTGCAGGACAATCTCACGGGTGCAGGACTTTCTTGTCAGGTATGGACCAGGCTCTCTTAGATGCAGGGCTCTCCCATCAGGTGCACGTCAGGCTCTCTAGGGTGCAGGGCTCACCCATGAAGGGCAGGACAATCTCTTTTGCATGCTGGGACTTTGTCAGGTACGGGACGGAGTCTTCAGGTGCTGGGCTCTCCGATCAGGTGCCGAACAAGCTTTCGTCGGTTTAGTGACTCCCATCTGGTGCGGGTCAATGTCTTTCGGGTGCAGGGCTTTCTTGTCTGGTACGCGACTGGCTCTCTCAGGTGCAGAGCTCTCCCATCAGGTGCAGTACACTCTCTTGGTGCAGAGCTTTCTTGTCAGGTACAGGACTGCCTGTATCGGGTGGAGTTCTCTCCCATCAGGTGCAGAACAGGCTTTCTTGGGTTCAGGGCTCCCCTATCAGGTGTAAGACAGGCTTTTGTGGGTGCAGGGCTCTCCCGACAGGTGCTGGACAGGCTTTTTGGGTGTAGGGCTCTCCCATCAGTTGCAGGACAGGCTTACTCGGGTGCAGGGCTCTCCCATCAGGTGCAGGACAATCTCTCGCAGATGCAGGAGTCTCTGGTCAGGTAAGGTACAGGATTTCACAGGTATAGGGCTCTTCCATCAGGGTCAGGACAGCTTTCTTAGGTGCAGGGCTCCCCCATACAGTGCAGGACAATCTCTCGCGGGTGCAGGGCTTCATGACTGGTATGAGACAGGCTCTCTCTTGTGCAGGGCTCTCCCATCAGGTGCAGAACAGGCTTTCTTGGGTGCAGTGCTCTCCCATCACGTGCAGAAAAATCTCCTAGGGTTCAAGGCTTTCTTTTCAGGTGAGGGACAGGCTCTCTCGGTTGGGGCTCTCCCTTCAGGTGCAGGACAGGCTTTCTTGGGTGCAGGGCTCTCCCATCAGGTGCAGGAGAGGCTTTTGTGGGTGGAGGGTTCTACTGTCACGTGCTGGACAATCTCCCTCGGGTGCAGGACTTTCTTGTCTGGTACAGGACAGGCTCACTCAGGTACGGGGCTCTCCCTTCAGGTGCAGGATAGGCTTCCTTGGGTGCAGGGCTCTCCCGTCAGGTGCAGGACATGCTTTCTTTGGTGCAGGGCTCTCCCATCAGTTGCAGGACAGGCTTACTTTGAGTGCATGGCTCTCCAGTCCAGTGCAGGACAATATCTCTTGGGTGCAGGGCTTTCTTGTCATAAGGTGCAGGACGGACTGTCTTGGGTGTAGGGCTCTCCCATGAGGTGCAGGACAGGCTCTCTTGGGGTGCGGCTGTTCCCATTGGTGAAGGACAGGCCTCCTTGGGTGCAGAGATCTCCATCAGGTGCAGGACAGGCTTACATGGGTGCTCGACCCTCTCTCTTCAGATGCAGAAGAATCTCTCACAGGAGCAGGACTTTCTTGTGAGGTACGGACCAGGCTCTTTTAGGTGCAGGACTCTCCCATCAGGTGCAGGCCAGGCTCTAGTGGGTGCAAGGCTCACCCATCAAGGGCAAGACAATCTCTTTCGCGTGTAGGGACTCTTGTCAGGTACGGGACGGAGTCTTCCAGGTGCAGGGCTCTCCCATCAGGTGCAGTAAAATTACTCTCGGGTGTTGGGCTTTCTTTTCAGGTACGGGACAATCTCTCTTGTTTGCGGGGCTCTCTAGGTCAGATGCAGGACAGGCTCTTGTGTGCAGGGCTCTCCCGTCAGGTTCAGGACAGGCTTTCTTGGGTGCAGGTTTTTTCATCAGGAGCAGGCCAATCTCTCTCGGGTGCAGGGCTTTCTTGTCAGCTATAACACAATGTCTCGGGTGCCGAGCTCTCCCATCAGGTGCTGAACAAGCTTTCTTTGGTGCAGGACTCTCCCACCAGTTGCAGGACAGGCTTACTTGAATGCATGGCTCTCCAATCCAGTGCAGGACAATCTCTCTCAGGTGCAGGGATTTCTTGTCAGGTGGAGAACAGATAGTCTCGGGTGTAGGGCTCTCCCATCAGGTGCAGGCCAGGCTTTCTTGAGTGCAGGACTCTCCCATCAGGTGCAGGACAATCTCTCTCAGGTGCTGGGCTTCTTGTCAGGTGCAGGAAAGACTGTCTCAGGTGTAGGGCTCTCCCATCAGGTGCAGGATAGGCTTTCTTGGGTGAAGGGCTGTCCCATCTGGTGCAGGACAGGCCTCCTTGGGTGCAGGGCTCTCCCATAAGGTGCAAGACAGGCATATTTGGGTGCTTGACTCTCTCTCTCTCTCTCTCTCTCAACAGGTACAGGACAATCTCTCGCTGGTGCAGGACTTTCTTGTCAGGTACGGACCAGGCTCTTTTAGATGCAGGGCTCTCCCATCAGGTGCACGTCAGGCTCTCGTGGGTGCAGGACTCACCCATGAAGGGCAGGACAATCTCTTTTGCATGCAGGGACTCTTGTCAGGTACGGGACGGACTCTTCCAGGTGAAGGGCTCTCCGATCAAGTGCCGAACAAGCTTTCGTCGGTTTAGTGGTGCAAGTGCAGGTCAGTGTCTTTCGGGTGCAGGGCTTTCTTTTCTGGTACGCGACTGGCTCTCTCAGGTGCAGAGCTCTCCCATCTGGTGCAGGACACTCTCTCTCGGGTGCAGAGCTTTCTTGTCAGGTACAGGACTGACTGTATCGGGTGCAGTTCTCTCCCATCAGGTGCAGAACAGGCTTTCTTGGGTTCAGGGCTCCCCTATCAGATGTAAGAGAGGCTTTCGTGGGTGCAGGGCTCTCCCGCCAGGTGCTGGACAATCTCCCTCCGGTGCAGGACTTTCTTGTCTGGTACGGGGCAGGCTCTCTCAGGTGCAGGGCCCTCCCTTAAGGTGCTAGACAGGCTTTCTTGGGTGCAGGGCTCTCCCATCAGGTGCAGGACAGGCTTTTTGTGTGAAGGGCACTCCCATCAGTTGCAGGACAGGCTTACTCGGATGCAGGGCTCTCCCATCAGATGCAGGTCCATCTTTCACGGATACAGGACTCTCGTCAGGTAAGGGACAGGATTTTACAGGTGCAGGGCTCTCCAATCAGGGTCAGGACAGGCTTGCTTAGGTGCAGAGCTCTCCCGTGCGGTGCAGGACAATCGCTCTCGGGTGCAGGGCTTCATGACTGGTATGGGTCAGGCTCTCTCATGTGTAGGCCTCTCCCATCAGGTGCAGAACAGGTTTTCTTGGGTGCGAGGCTCTCCCATCAGGTGCAGGACAATCTCTCTTGGGTGCAGGGCTTCATGACTGGTACGGGACAGACTGTCTCATGTGCAGGACTCTCCCCTCAGGTGCAGAACAGGTTTTTTGGGTGCAGGGCTCTCCCACCAGGGGCAGAAAAATCTCCCTTGGGTGCAGGGCTTTCTTTTCAGGTGAGGGACAGGCTCTCTTGGTTGTGGACCTCTCCTTTCAGGTGCAGGACAGGCTTTCTTGGGTGCAGGGATTTCCCATCAGGTGCAGGAGAGGCTTTCGTGGGTGGAGGGCTCTCCCAACACGTGTAGGACAGTCTTTCGTGGGTGCAGGGCTCTCCTGTGACGTGCTGGACATCTCCCTCGGGTGCAGGACTTTCTTGTCTGGTACAGGACAGGCTCACTCAGGTGTGGGGCTCTCCCTTCAGGTGCAAGACAGGCTTCCTTGGGTGCAGGGCTCTCCCATCAGGTGCAGGACATGCTTTCTTTGGTGCGGGGCTCTCCCATCAGTTGCATGACAATCTCTCTCGGGTGCAGGTCTTTATGTCAGGTATGTGACTGGCTCTCTCAAGTGCACGGCTCTCCCACCAGCCGCAGGACAGGCTTTCTTCGGTGCATGGCTCTACCATCAAGTGCAGTAAAATCTCCCCCGGGTGCAGAGCTTTCTTTTCAGGTCCCAGACAGGCTGTCTGGTTTGCCAGGCTCTGTAGGTCTGGTGCAGGACAGGCTTTCTCAGGTACTGGGTTGTGCCATCAGGTGCAGGACAGGCTCTTGGGTGCAGGGCTCTCCCATCAGGTTCATGTCAGGCTTTCTTGCGTGCAGGGCTGTTCCGTCAGGTGCAGGCTAATCTCTCTCGGGTGCAGGGCTTTCTTGTCAGGTATATGTCAGACTGTCTCAGGTGCAGGGCTCTCCCTTCAGGTGCAGAAGAGGCTTTTTTGGGTTCAGGGCTCTCCGTCAGTTGCACGACAGGCTTTCTTGGGTGCAGGCCTCTTCCAACAGGAGCACGACAGGCTTTCTTGGGTGCAGGTCTCTCCCATCAGGTGCAGGCCAGGCTCTCTCGGGTCCGGGCTTTATGTCAGGTACAGGACAGGCTCTCTCCAGTGCAGGGCTCTCCCATCAGGTGCAGTATAGGCTTTATTGAGTGCAAGGCTCTCCCATCAGGTGCAGTAAAAGCTCTCTCGGCTTCTGGGCTTTCTTTTCAGGTATGGGACAGGCTCTCTCGGGTGCGGGGCTCTCTAGATCAGGTGCAGGACAGGTTTTCCTGGGTGCTGGGTTCTCCCATCAGGTGCAGGACAGGCTCTTGGGTGCAGGGCTTTCCATCAGGTTCAGGACAGGCTTTCCTGGGTGCAGGGCTCTTCCATCAGGTGCAGGCTAGTCTCTCTCGGGAGCAGGGCTTTCTTGTCAGTACAGCACAAAGTGTCTCAGTTGCAGGACTCTCCCATCAGGTGCAGGACAAGCTTTCTTTGGTGCCGGACTCTCCCATCAGTTGCAGGACAGGCTTTCTTGAGTGCAGGGCTCTCCTATCAGGTGCAGAACAGTCTCTCTCGGGTGCAGGGGCTTTCTTGTCAGGTGCAGGACAGTCTGTCTCAGGTGTAGGGCTCTCCCATCAAGTTCAGGGCAGGCTTTCTTGGGTGCAGGCCTCTTCCATCAGGTGCAGGCTAATCTCTCTCGGGTACAGGGCTTTCTTGTCAGGTACAGCACAGAGTGTCTCAGGTGTAGGGCTCTCCCATCAGTTGCAGGACAAGCTTTCTTTGGTGCAGGGCTCTCCCATCAGTTGCAGGACAGGCTTACTTGAGTGCAGGGCTCTCCAATCCGGTGCAGCACAATCTCTCTCGGGTGCAGGGCTTTCTTGTCAGGTGCAGGACAACAGTCTCGGGTGTAGGGCTCTCCCATCAGATGCAGGACAAGTTTTCTTGGGTGCAGGGCTGTCCCATCTGGAGCAGGACAGGCCTCCCTTGGGTGCAGGGCTCTCCCATCAGGTGCAGGACAGGCTTACTTGGGTGCTCAACTCTCTCTCTCATCAGGTGCAGGACAATCTCTCGCGGGTGCAGGACTTTCTTGTGAGGTACGGTCCAGGCTCTCTTAGGTGCAGGGCTCTCCCATCAGGTGCAGTCCAGGCTCTCTTGGGTGCAGGCCTCACCCATGAAGGGCAGGAAAATCTCTTTTGCGTGCAGGGACTCTTGTCAGGTACGGGACGGAGTCTTCCAAATGAAGGGCTCTCCTATCAGATGCAGTAAAATCACCCTCGGGTGCTGGGCTTTCTTTTCAGGTACGGGACAGTCTCTCTCGGTTGCGGGGCTCTCTAGATCAGGGGCAGGACAGGCTTTTTTGGGTGCTGCTGGGCTTCCCATCAGGTGCAGGACAGGCTCTTGAGTTCAGCGCTCTCCCATCAGGTGCAGGACAGGCTTTCTTGGGTGCAGAGCTCTCCCATCAGGTGCAGGACAATGTTTCGTGGGTACAGGACTCTCTTGTCAGGAAGGGACAGGGTTTACAGTTGCAGTGCTCTCCCATCAGGTGCTAGACAATCTCTCTTGGGTGCAAGTCTTTATATCAGGTACAAGACAGGCTCTCTCAGGTGCAGGGCACTCCCATCAGGTTCAGAACAGCCTTTCTTGGGTGCAGGGCTCTCCATCAGGTACAGGACAGGCTCTTTGGTAAAGGGATCTCTCATCAGGTGTCAGGGCGGGCTTTCCTGGGTGCAGGGCTTTCCCCTCATATGCAGGACAATCTCTCTTGGGTGCATAGCTTTCTTGTCAGGTACAGGACAGGTTTTCTTGGGTGCAGAGCTCTCCTATCAGGTGCAGGTCAGGCTCTCTTGGGTGCAGGGCTCACCCATCAAGGGCAGGACAATCTTTTTCATGTGCAGGGATTCTTGTCAAGCTCGGGAAGGACTCTTCCAGGTGCAGGGCTCTCTGATCAGGTGCCGCAGAGGCTTTCCTCAGTTCAGGGGCTCCCATCAGGTGCAGGACAATGTCTCTTGGGTGCAGGGCTTTCTTGTCTGGTACGGGACAGGCTCTCTCAGGTGCAGAGCTCTCCCATCAGGTGCAGGACACTCTCTCGAGTGCAGGACTTTCTTGTCAGGTATAGGACAGATTGTATCAGGTGCAGTTCTCTCCAATCAGGTGCAGAACAGGCCTTCTTGGGTTCAGCGCTCTCCTATCACGTGTAAGACAGGCTTTTGTGCACTCTCTCGAGCGCAGGGCTTTCTTGTCAGGTATCATTGTATCAGGTGCAGTTCTCCAATCAGGTTGTCTCCAATCAGATTGTCAGGTGCAGGACAGACTGTCTAGGGTGTAGGGCTCTCCCATTAGGTGCAGGACAGGCCCTTGGGTATCGGGCTCTCCCAGATGTCAGGGTAGGCTTTCCTGGGTGTCAGCCTCTCCCCTCAGGTGCAGGACAATCTCTCTTGGGCGCATAGCTTTCTTGTCAGATACAGAACAGTCTGTCTCAGGTGCAAGGCTCTCCGATCTGGTGCAGAGCAGGCTTTCTTGAGTTCAGGGCTCTCCCATCAGGTGCAGGACAGGTGTTCTTGAGTGCAGGACTCTCCCATCAGTTGCTGCTCAGGCTTACTTGGGTGCAGAGCTCTCCCATCAGGTGCAGGACAATCTTTCATGGGTGCAAGACTCTCTTCTCAGATAAGGGACAGGCTTTTACAGGTACAGGGCTTTCATCAGGTACAGGACAGGCTCTCTCAGGTGCAGGGCTCTCCCATCAGGTGCAGAACAGGCTTTCTTGGGTGCAGGGCTCTCCCATCAGGTGCAGGACAGGCTCTTGGGTATCTGGTGTCAGGGCAGGCTTTCCTGGCTGCAGGGCTCTCCCCTCATGTGCAGGACAATCACTCTCGGGTGCATAGCTTTCTTGTCAGGCTTTCTTGGGTTCAGGGCTCTCCCATCAGGTGCAGGACAGGCTTTCTTGGGTGCAGGGCTCTCCCATCAGTTGCAGGACAGGTTTTCTTGAGTGCAGCGTTCTCCCATCAGTTTTTGCACAGGCTTACTTGGGTGCAGGGCCTCCTGTCAGGTGCTGGACAGTCTTTCACAGGTGCTGGACTTTCTCGTCAGGTATGGGACAGCTTTTTCAGGTGCAGGGCTCTCCCATCAGGTGTAGGACAGGCTCTTGGGTGCAGGGCTCTGCCCTCAGGTGCAGGACAATCTCTTGGGTAGAAGTCTTTATGTTAGGTATGGGACAGGTGTCTCAGGTGTAGGGCTCTCCCATCAGGTGCAAAACAGGCATTCTTGGGTTCAGGTTCTCCCATCAGGTATATGACAAGCTTTCTTGGGTTCAGGGCTCTCTTATCAGGTGCAGTAAAATCTCCCTGGGTGCAGGTCTATCTTTTTAGATAACAGACAGGCTCCCTCTGTCCAGGGCTCTCCAGATCAGGTGCAGGACAGACTTTCTTGGGTTCTGGGCTCTCCCTTGTGGTGCAGGGCAGGCTTTCTTGGATGCAGGGCTCTTCCATCAGGTGCAGGACAATCTCTCTCGGGTGCAGGGCTTTCTTGTCAGGTACAGGACAGACTGTCTCAGGTTCAGGGCTCTCCCTTCAGGTACAGGACAGACTTTCTTGGGTGCAGAGCTCTCCCTTCAGATTTCAGGGCAGGCTTTTGTGGGTGCAGTGCTCTCTCCTCAGGTGCAGGGCAATCTCTCTTGAGTCCAGGGTTTTCTTGTCAGACACAGGACAGACTCGATCAGGTGCAGAACAGGCTTTTGGGTTTAGGGCTCTCCCATCAGGTGCTGGACAGGCTTTTGGGTTCAGGGCTCTCCCGTCAGGTGCTGGACAGGCTTTCTCAGTTGCAGGGCTCTCCCGTTAGGTGCAGAACAGGCTTTCTTGGGTGCAGGGTTTTCTTTTCAGGTACGGGACAGGCTCTCTTTTTTGCAGGGCTCTCCCTTCATGTGTAGGACAGGCTTTCTTAGGTGCAGGGCTCTCCCATCAGGTGCAGGGCAGCGTTTCATGGGTGGAGGGCTCTCCCATCACATGTAGGACAGGCCTTCTTGGGTTCCCAGCTCTCCCATCAGGTACAGTAAAATATCCCTCGGGTACAGGCCTTTCTTTTCAGGTACGGGACTGGCTCTGAGTTGCCGGGCTCTCCCATCAGGTGCAGGAGAGGCTCTTGGATGCAGGGCTCTCCCATCGGTGCAGGGAGGCTTTTGTGGGTGCAGGGCTCTCCCAACAGGTGGAAGACAAACTCTCTTGGGTGCAGGTCTTTATGTCAGGTTCGGGACTGGCTCTCTCAAGTTCAGGGCTCTCCCATTGAGCAGGACAGGCTTTCTTGGGTACAAGCCTTTCCCATCAGGTGGAGGACAATTTCTTCTGGGTGCAGATCTTTATGTCAGGTACGGGACAGGCTCTCTCAAGTGCAGGGCAAGCCATCAGGTGCAGGACAGGCTTTCTTGGGTGCAGTGCTCTCCTATCAGGTGCAGTAAAATCTCCCTTGGGGTAAGGTTTTCTTTTTAGATACAGGATAGATTTTCTTGGTCGGGGCTCTCCAGATCAAGTACAGGTCAGACTTTCTTGAGTGTTGGGCTCTCCCATCAGGTGCAGCACAGACTCTTAGGTGCAGGGCAGGATTTCTTGTGTGCAGGGCTCTTCCATCAGGTGCAGGACAATCTCTCTCGGGTGCAGGGTTTCTTGTCAGGTACAGAACAGACCATCTCAGGTGCAGGGCTTTCCCTTCAAGTGCCTGACAGGCTTTCTTGGGTGCAGGGCTCTTCCATCATGTGCAGAACAGGCTTTCTTGGGTGCAGGGCTCTCCCATCAGTTGCAGGACAGGCCTACATGGTTGCAGGGCTCTCCCATCAGGTACAGGACAATCTTTCACAGGTGCAGGACTTTCTTGTCAGGTACGGGACAGGCTTTTTCAGGTGCAGGGCTTTCCCATCAGATGCAGGACAGGCTTTCTTGGGTGCAGGGCTCTCCCATCAGTTGCAGGACAGGCCTACATGGTTGCAGGGCTCTCCCATCAGGTACAGGACAATCTTTCACAGGTGCAGGACTTTCTTGTCAGGTACGGGACAGGCTTTTTCAGGTGCAGGGCTCTCCCATCAGATGCAGGACAGGCTTTCTTGGGTGCAGGGCTCTCCCGTCAAGTGCAGGACAATCTCTCTCAGGTGCAGTTCTTTATGGCAGGTACAGAACAGGCTCTCTCAAGTGCAGGGCTCTCCCATCACATGCTGGACACTCTTTCTTGGGTGCAGGTCTCTCCCATCAGGTGCAGGACAGGCTCTTAGGTGCAGGGCTCTCCCATCCGGTGCAGGGCAGGCTTTCTTGGGTGCAGGGCTCTCCCATCATGTGCAGGACAATCTCTCTCGGGTTTGGGTCTTTATGTCAGGTACAGGACAGGCTCTCTCAAGTGCAGGGCTCTCCCATCAGGTGCAGGACAGTCTTTCGGGGTGCTAGACTCTCATTTCAGGTATGGGACAGGCTTTTTCTGGTGCAGGGCTCTCCCATCAGGTGTGGGACAGGCTTTCTTGGGTGCAGGGCTCTCCCCTCAAGTGCAGGACAATCTCTCACAGGTATAGGACCTTCCTGACAATACAGAACAGGCTCTCTTAGGTGAAGGGTTCTCCCATCAGGTGCAGGACAGGCTTTCTTGGGTGCAGGGCTCTCCCCTCAGGTGCAGGAAGATCTCTTTCACGTTCAGGTCTCTATGTCAGGTACGGGACAAGCTCTTTCAGGTGCAGGGGACTCCCATCAGGTTCAGAATAGGATTTCTTGGGTGAAGGGCTCTCCCATCAGGTGCAGTAAAATCTCCCTGGGTGCAGGGCTATCTTTTTAGATATGGGACGGGTTCTCTCGGTCAGGGGCTCTCCATATCAGGTGCAGTACAGACTTTCTTGGGTGCTGGACTCTCCTATCAGGTGCAGGACAAGCTCGTAGGTGCAGGGCTCTCCCATCAGGTGCAGGACTGGCTTTCTTGGGTACAGGGCTCTCCCATGAGTTGCAGGGCACGCTTACTTGGGTGCAGGGCTCTTCCATCAGGTGCAGGACAATCTCTCTCGGGTGCAGGTCTTTATGTCAGGTACAGAACAGGCTATCTCAAGTGCAGGGCTCTCCCATTGGTGCAGGACAGGCTTACTTGGGTGCAGGCCTCTCCCATCAGGTGCAGGACAATCTTTTGCAGGTGCTGGAATATCTTGTCAGGTACGGGACAGGCTTTTTTAGGTGCAGGGCTCTCCCATCAGGTGCAGGACAGGCTGTCTTGGGTTCAGGGCTTCCCCATCAGGTGCAGGACAGGCTTGTAGGTACAGGGCAGGCTTTCTTGGTTGCAGGGCTCTCCCATCAGGTGCAGGGCAGGCTTTCATTGGTGGAGGGCCCTCCCATCACGTGCAGAACAGGCTTTTGTGGTTGCAGGCCTCTCCCATCAGGTGCAGGACATGCTCTTGGGTGCTGGGCTCTCCCATCGATGCAGGGCAGCCTTTCTTGGGTGCAGGGCTCTCCCATCAGGTACAGGACAATCTCTCTTGGGTGCAGGGCTTTCTTGTCAGGTACAGGACAGACAGTCTCAGGTGCAGGGCTCTCCCTTCAAGTGCAGGACAGGCTTTCTTGGGTGCAGGTCTCTCCCATCAGTTGTGGGACAGCCTTACTTGGGTGCATGGCTCTCCCATCAGGTTCAGGACAATATTTCATGGGTGCAAGACTTTCTTGTCAGGTACAGGACAGGATTTTTCAGGTGCAGGGCTCTCCTGTCAGGTGCAGGACAATCTCTCTCGGGTGCAGGTCTTTATGTCAGGTACAGGACAGGTTCTCTCAAGTGCAGGACTCTCCCATTAGTGTAGGACAGGCTTTCTTGGGTGCAGGGCTCTTCCTGCACTCTTCAAGTGCAATAAAATCTTCCTGGGTGCAGGGCTATCTTTTTAGATATGGGAGAGGCTCTTTCGGTCCGGGCTCTCCATATCAGGTGCAGGACATACTTTCTTGGGTGCTGGGCTGTCCCATCAGTTGCAGGACAGGCTCTTAGGTGCAGGGCTCTCCCATCCGGTGCAAGGCAGGCTTTCTTGGGTGCTGGGGTCTCCCATCAGGTGCAGGACAATCTTTGGGGGGGAAAAATTTTCTTGTCAGGTACGGGACAGACTTTTTTCAGGTGCAGGGCTCTACCATCAGGTGCAGGACAGGCTTTTTTGGTTGCAGGGCTCTCCCATCAGGTGCAGGATAATCTCTCTCGGATACAGGTCTTTATGTCCAACACAGGACAGTCTCTCTCAAGTGCAGGGCTCTCCCATCAGTGTGGGACACTCTTACTTGGGTGTGGGGCTCTCCCATCAGGTGCAGGACAGTCATTCAGAGGTGCTGGACTTTCTTGTCAGGTACGGGACAGGCTTTTCCAGGTGCAGGGCACTCCCCTCAGGTGCAGGACAGGCTTTCTTGGGTGCAGGGCTCTCCCATCAGGTGCAGGATAATCTCTTCCGGGTGCAGGTCTTTATGTCAGGTACGGGACAGGCTCTCTCAGGTGCAGGGCACTCCCATCAGGTACACGACAGGCTTACATGGGTGCAGTGCTCTCCCATCAGGTGCAGTAAAATCTCCCTCGGGTGTAGGGCTTTATTTTTAGATACAGGACTGGCTCTCTCGGTCCGGGGCTCTCCAGATCAGGTGCAAGACAGATTTTCTTGGGTGCTGGGCTCTCCCATCAGGTACAGGACAGGCTCTTAGGTGCAGGGCTCTCCCATCCACTGCAGGGCAGACTTTCTTGGGTGCAGAGCACTTCCATCAGGTGCAGGCTAATCTCTCTGGTGCAGGGATTTCTTTTCAGGTACAGGACAGACTGTCTCCGGTGTAGGGCTCACCCATCAGATGCAGGACAGGCTTTTATGGGTACCAGGATCTCCCATCAGGTGCAGGACAATCTCTCGCGGGTGCAGGACTTTCTTGTCAGGTACGGACCAGGTTCTCTTAGATGCAGAGCTCTCCCATCAGGTGCAGGTCAGGCTCTCTTGGGTGCAGGGCTAACCCATTAAGGGCAGGACAATCTCTTTCTCATGCAGGGATTCTTGTCAGGTACGGGATGGATTCTTCCAGGTGCAGGTCTCTCCGATCAGGTGCAGGACGAACTTTTGTTGGTTCAGAGGCTTCCATCAGGTGCAGGACAATATCTCTCGGTTGCATGGCTTTCTTTTCTGCTACAGGGCAGGCTCTCTCAGGTGCAGAGCGCTCCCATCAGTGCAGGACACTCTCTCTCGGATGCAGGGCTTTCTTGTCAGGTACAGGACAGACTGTATCAGGCGCAGGTCTCTCCCATCAGGTGCAGAACAGGCTTTCTTGGCTTCAGGGCTCTCCTATCACGTGTAAGACAGTCTTTCGTGGGTGCAGGGCTCTCCCATCAGGTGCTGGACAATCTCCCTCGAGTGCAGGACTTTCTTTTCTGGTACGGGACAGGCTCTCTCAGGTGTAGGGCTCTTCCTTCAGAAGCAGGAAGGCTTTCTTGGGGGCAGAGCTCTCCCTTCAGCCCTCTTGAGTGCAGAGCTCTCCAATCAGGTGCAGGGTAGGCTTTCGTGGGTGGAGGGCTCTCCCATCACGTGCAGGACAGGCTCTTGGGTGCAGTGCTCTCCCCTCAGGTTCAGAACAATCTCTCTCGGGTGCATAGCTTTCTTGTCAGGTACAGGACAGACTGTCTCAGGTGCAAGGCTCTCCCTTCAGGTGCAGAAGAGGCTTTCTTGGGTTCAAGGCTCTCCCATCATGTGCAGGACAGGCTTTCTTGGGTGCAGGGCTCTCCCATCAGTTGCAAGACAAGCTTACTTGGGTGCAGGGCTCTCCCATCAGGTGCAGGACAATCTCTCGCAGGTGCAGGACTCTCTTGTCAGGTATGGGACAGGTTTTTTCAGGTGCAGGGCTCTCCCACCAGGTGCAGGTCTCTACCATCAGGTGCCATAAAATCTCCCTCGGGTGCAGGTTTACTTTTTGGATATGGAGCAGGCTCTCTCGGTTGCGGGGCTCTCCAGATCAGGTGCAGACAGGCTCTCTTGGATGCTGGACTCTCCTATCAGGTGCAGGACAGGCTCTTACGTGCAGGGCTCTCCCATCTGAGGCAGGGCAGGTTTTCTTGATTGCAGGGCTCTTCCATCAGGTGCACGACAATCTCTCAGGTGAAGGGCTTTCTTGACAGGTACAGGACAGACTGTCTCAGGTGCAGGACTTCCTATCGGGTGCAGAACAGGTTTCTTGGGTGCAGGGCTCTCCCATCATGTGCAGGACAGGCTTTCTTGGGTTTAGGGCTCTCCCATCAGTTGCAGGACAGGCTTTCTTGGGTTCAGGGCTCTCTTATCAGGTGCAGGACAATCTATCACGGGTGCAAGACTTTCTTGTCAGGTACGGGACAGGCTTTTTCAGGATGCAGGACTCTACCATCAGGTGCAGGACAATCTCTCTCGGGTGCAGGTCTTTATTTCAGGTATGGGACAGGCTCTCTCAAGTGTAGGGCTCTCCCATCAGGTGCAGGGCAGGCTTTCTTGGGTGCAGGGCTCTCCCCTCAGGTGCAGGACAGGCCTTTGGGTTGCCGGGCTCTCCTATCAGGTGCAGGACAATGTCTCGCGGGTGCAGGACTTTCTTGTCAGGTAAGGGACAAGCTTTTTCAGGTGCAGGGCTCTCCCATCCGTTCAGGACAGGCTTTCTTAGGTGCAGGGCTTTCCCATCAGGTGCAGGACAATCTCTCTCAGGTGCCGTTCTTTGTCAGCTACGGGACAGGCTCTCTCAGGTGCAGGACTCTCCCATCAGGTGCAGGACAGGCTCTTGAGTGCAGGGCTCTCCCATCGATGCGGGGCAGGCTTTCTTGGGAGCAGGGCTCTCCCATCAGGTGCAGGACGGGCTTTCTTGGGTGCAGTGTTCTCCCATCAGGTTATGGACAATCTCCCTTGGGTGCAGGGCTTTCTTTTCAGCAATGTAACAGTCTCTCAGGTGCAGGCCTCTCCCATTAGGTGCCGGATAGTTTTTCTTGGGTCCCGGGCTCTCCCATCCGGTTCAGGACTGGCTTTCTTGCGTGCAAGGCTCTCCCATCAGGAGCAGGGCAGGCTTTCTTGGGTGTAGGACTCGCCCATCAGATGCAGGACAATCTCTCTTGGGTGCAGGTCTTTCTTGTCACGTATGGGACTGCGTCACTCAGGTATAAGGCTCTCCCATCATGTGCAGGATAAGCTTTCTTGGGTGAAAGACTCTCCCATTAGGTGCAGGTTAATCTGTCTTGGGTGCAGGGCATTTTTGTCAGGTATGGGACAGGATCTCTCATGTGCAGAGCTCTCCCATCAGGTGCAGAACTGGCTTTCTTAGGTGCAGGGCTCTCTCTCATCAGGTTCAGGGCAGTCTGTCTCGGTTGCAGTGCTTTTTTGTTAGGCACGGGACAGATTCTCTCAGGTGCAGGCCTCTCCCATCAGGTTCAGGACAGGCTTTCTTGGGTGCAGGGCTCTCCCATCACATTCTGGATAATCTCTCGCTTGCAGGGATTTCTTGTCAGGCATGGGACGAGCTCTCGCAGGTGCAGGGCTCTTCCATCAGGTGCAGGACACTCTTTCTTGGGTGCAGGAGTCTCCTATCAGATGCAGGACAATCTCTCTCAGGTGCAGACCTTTCTTGTCAGGTACTGGACAGTCTCCCTCAGGTCAGGGCTCTCCCATCAGATGTGAGACAGGCTTTCTTGGGTGCAGGGCTCTTCCATCAGGTGCAGGACAATCTCCCTCGGGTGCAAGGCTTTTTTTTTGAGGTATGGGCCAGGCTCTCCCAGGTGCTGGGCTCTCCCATCAGGTTCAGGACAGGCTTTCTTTGGTGCAGGGCTTTCTTGCCAGGTTTGGCACAGGCTCTCTCAGGTGCTAGGCTCTCCCATCAGGGGCAGGACAGGCTTTCTTGGGTGGAGGGCTCTCCCATCAGGTGCATGACAGGCTTTCTTGGGTGCAGGGCTCTCCCATCGGGTCAGGACAACCTCTCTCAGGTGCAGGGTTTTCTTGTCAGGTACGGGACAGGCTCTATCAGGTGCAGGGCTCTCCCATCAGGTGCAGGACTGGCTTTCTAGGGTGCAGGGCTCTCCCATCAGGTTCAGTACAATCTCCCTCGTTTGCAGGGATTTCTTCTCAGGTATGAGACCACTCTCCCAGGTGCAAGACTCTCCCATCAGGTGCAGGATAGACTTTCTTGGGTTCAGGAGTCTCCCATCATATGCAGGACAATCTCTCTCAGGTGCAGGCCTTTCTTGTCAGGTACTGGACAGTGTCCCTCAGGTCAGGGCTCTCTCATCAGGTGTGGGACAGGCTTTCTTGGGTGCAGGGCTCTTCCATCAAGTGCAGGACCATCTCCCTCGAGTGCAGGACTTTTTTCAGGTACAGAACAGGCTCTCCAAGGAGCTGGGCTCTCCCATCAGGTTCAGGACAGGCTTTCTTTGGTGCAGGGTTTTCTTGCCAGATACAGGACAGTATCTCTCAGGTGCAGGGCTCTCTCATCAGGTGCAGTACCGGCTTTCTTGGGTGCAGGACTCTCCCATCAGGTGTAGGACAATCTCTCTCAGGTGCAGGGCTTTCTTGTCAGGTACGGGACAGGCTTTCTCAGGTGCAGGGCTCTCTTACTAGTTCCGTCAGTCTCTCTCCGGTGCAGGGCTCTACCGTTAGGTGCAGTACAGGCTGGCTTGGGTGCAGGGCTCTCCATCAGGTACAGGACAATCTCTCTCGGGCTCCGGGTTGTCCGTCAGGTGCAAGGCACTCTTGTGCAGAGCTCTCCATCAGGGGTTGGACACTCTTTCGGGTTCAGTGCTCTCTGTCAGGTGCAGCATGCTCTCCCAGGTTTAGGGCTCTTCATCAGATGCTCTTTCTGCATTTGCCTGTTGTCTTTTGTGTGAGCCTTTGAATAGGCGTGAGAGTATGTTTATCCACTCCAGCTTCTTCCCTGCCCTCTGTCAGTAGTCACAGTCTTCCAGAGATTCTGGCTGTGGTTGCCATCCTACCACCAGGAGCTACATGAAAAAGGGCCCAGAGTGCCTGGCTCGGCCATACAACTCCAGAATGCTGTAGCCAGTCTCATTCAAATTTCCTGTGTCACCACCCTCATGTCACAGTTCCTGATGTCTTAGTGATGTCATAATCCATGATGTCACAGTTCTTGATGCCACTGTTCCTGTGTCACATCCCTGACAGCCCTGGGGAGGTAGCCAGGACTTGGGAACCCTCCAAGCACTTTAGGTTGGGACTAGATGATGAGGGCTGTGAGACCTTGGGACAGGGACGACCTGACACGTTCCAGGTCAGGGCCCCATGTGCCCAACAGCCATGAAGATGTGCAACTCACACCCTCCCCCACCCAGCTATCCCAGACTCTCTCCGCTCCTTTGTGAGAGTCACTAGAGGCTTCATGATCCCAACACAGTGAAGGGGGGGACCCTTTAGGCCTATGGGGAGAGCCCACCTTGGATGGCTTCTTGCTGCTTGGGGACTGAGGTCTGGGCCTCTCATGGGACTGAGGTCCTCCTCTTCTCACAGTGCAGGTGGTGCCTCAACCTTTTTTCATGCGTAAGTGTGACCCTTTGTTCTCATGGTCGAGAGGCTACGGGGCCGCCAGAGTAGCCAGGGTGAGGGTCACCGAGACAGGGAGCAATCAGGCAAGGTCCTTGCAGGGACAGCCGTGTGTGCTGAGCCCTGTGCACCAGGCCCGCCTCTAAAGTGGTTACGGGAAAACAACCTTGAATCACCCACAGGCTCTTGCCTGAAAACTGCCCACACTCAGCCGCCGAGTTCAGTCGATGTTCTTATTTTCCACACGTGCCCATGGGTTTTTCATACCCAGTGCAACATTGGAGATGCAGCCTGGACTGCTGATTTCTACATTTTCACTTTAATTTTTACTGTGAGAAATACTTCTGCTTTGCAAAAATCACACTTACCTCCCTCTCGTCCGTCCTTCTCTTCCTTGCACTGTAATTAACAGCCTGAGAGCACCCCTCTGCATATTTATCCAGGTTCTTTCAAAATAAAGTAACAGTGACCAGTTACTTAATGCTTATAATCATAAGGCAGGCCTTGTTTTCACTGTATCACCCCCTGAAGACACTGAGACACAACATGTTCAAAATAGTCAAACGTAAACAAATTTGTAGACACAAATAAAAGAAGACTTTTTATTTTTTAAAAAAATGTTAGAGGCTGGGCACAGGGGCTCAAGCCTGTAATCCCAGTACTTTGGAAGGCCAAAGTGAGAGGATTGCCTGAGCCCACAGGTTCTAGACCAGCCCAGACAACTTGGTGAGACCTCGTCTCTACAGTAAATCAAAAAAATTAGCCAGGCATGGTAGCACGTGCCTGTAGTTCCGGCTACTTGGAAGGCTGAGGCAGAAGGATCATCAGAGTCCAGCAGGTTGATGCTGGGGTGGCCATGAGCCTGTGTGCCACTGCAGTCCAGCCTGGACAACAGAGTGAGACTCAAAAAAAAAAAAATGTAGAGAAAGCTGGGCATGGTGATACCAGGACCCAGCTGCAGCTCATTTGTTGTCTGTTTTGACTTAGGAACATGTAAAAGTTTCACATCAAGCATAAAACTAAATAAAGTTGGAAAGGACATTCATAAAAGTCGGAAAATGGAAAAGTAATAATTGCATATTAGGTTGGTGATTTAACCACACTGGGACAATTGCCACAAATGACTCTACAAAACGATGTTTTGACAGTACCTGCTTATGGGCCCTATATCCCAGGGACTAGGAACCATGCAGGAATCACAGACTGCGTTCAGCAGGTCAGTAAGGTAGTGGGTGGATGGGTCCATGAGGCCCATCAGGGTGGACAACATTGCGTCATGTGGTAACAAACCTGAATCACGATGCCCTCAGCAGCAGAAGGTCCTTCTGTCCCACGCTGTGTGTTAATTGTACATTGGCTGCAGCTCTGATCCGTGTATCCTCCCTCTGTGACCCAGGTGGAGAAGAGCGTCTGTCTAGAAGGCCACACCAGTCATGGAGGCAGAAGGAAAAGACATGCAGGCTCTTCGACCATCTTTTGTGGATGGCCAACGTCCCTCTTACGCCTCTCACTTCACCGGCCAAAGGAAGTCCCACGGCCCGAGTTCAGCCGTACAGGCCATCCATTCCACTGCAGAGACTGCACCAAATGGGGTAAGTAGCACCACAGCCCAGCAGAGAGGGTGTCATCCTGTCGGTGTCATCCTGAAGCCCTCCTGCCCATAGTGCAGGGTCGGCACCTGTGTGCTTGTGTTGGTGTCATTGTGAACCAAGGTTTTCAGCACGAAAGACGAGAGACAAGGAAAAAAGGAAAAACCCAAGTGAGTTAAGACTCCACCTGACATAGAACGCCCCATTGGGATGAGTCACTTAGCAGATAACAGACCCCTTGTGCTGGTTTCCTGGCTGGTAGGGCAGAGGTCATTTTGATAGGAAGGGCCCCATAGAAATTCCCTTTGTCCTGGCCAAGAGAGTAAATCAGGCACAGTATTACTGCTTCATTCTCAGAGGGACTACAGATATTACTACCACCTTCAAGGACCTAAGGATACAGGGATAGTGGCTCCATCACCCTGTATTCCATTTACCTTTCCAGCCCTTGCAAAAGCCAGACACATCACAAAGGGAGGTAAGGACCACAGGAGATGTAACCAAGAGTGACAACTGTGACAACTGAGATGTCACAGTGGTGCCTCTGACATGGGATATGTGGCTGGGGATATGGTGACCTGTTTTCTTGTCTGTCCCTGGTAACAGGGATGTCAGAGCAGTTCTTGGTGCCACAGGGACAGCACAGACCTTCCCCATTGTCCCCCTGGTGAGACATCCTGGGCTGAGGAGGCAGGCACCATGGGAGTCTGGGCTACCTGTCCGTGCCATTTGCTTGTGCCTTCTGTGGCTGCCCAGGCCAAATCCCGACTATCATTTTCATTTTCAGTGAATTGCTGCGTGTCCACCCAGCCTGAGGTGTGTTGGCTCTGTAACACTGAGGTCACAGTGAACATCTGTGGCTCAGGGCAGGTACTTGGTGGCCTGTGGTTGGGCATGGGGCCTCTGCTGGGACTCACCAACATGCCAGAGTCCAGGCAAGGCCTCACTGGGGCTCTCCAGTGCCACTTTTCTGACTAGATGTCCCTAGCACCCCAACCTCCGGGCTGCACCTCCTGGTGGCCAGGAGCTGAGGCTGCTGCCTGGACCTGCTGGAGGCCCCTCCTCTGAGCGCAGCGTGAAACCAGCCCCTGCTGAGCCACCAGGGGGGTGTGGCCCTGGCTCTGGGAGCATTAACATCATGTTGACTCCAGCCAGAAGTGGGTGATTCCACATTACAGCCCCCGCAGACGTGGCCCAAAATAGAGGTGGAGGGCTCGGCCTGGGGATACACAGACTCCTTGGCAGATGAGAATGCCTGGACTTGCCGGCCAGCACTGGAAGGAAGAAGACAGCGGCCTGCTGGGCAACTGTGAGTGAACCCTTGGTAGAGACACCATCAGCCTGTCCTCCCTTCATCAGGCTGCTGTCTCTGAGTGATGAGCTGCGATGATCACATCTTTGGTTTGAGCCCAGTGCATCATACATGTTTTCTCCTTCAGTGCCTGGGCCAGCTCCACCGTCTGGGGACAGAATGCCTGCTCTGTTGACAGGGTGCCTGCATTACGTTGTCACAGACCAAGCAGCACACTTTGCTACAGGCCATGCACGACACTGTCCCCAAACCACCAGATGCAGCCGTCGTCTGTGGGCTCATCACCAGGGACAACCCGGTCTGATTAAAGTGAGATGGGCTGGTGATGTCTCAGCCAGGGGCCCACTCGGGCACCTGGCCAGCGGCCACACTGGGTAGCGCTGTGCTGGGCTGGAACCAATGCATGGTGCTGGCGTGTGTGGCTCCAGAAGCTAGGATGGTGGCAGAATGGACCTCCCCCACCAGCACACAGGCTCATGTGTGGAGGCTCATGGGTGGAGGTCTCTGCCTGGCATGACACATTCTCACCTGGATGCTGGTAGGGATTCCATAAAGCCAGGAGCTGCAAAGCCAAGGGGACTGCGACTGGGATGATACATGTGGACTCTGCCCAGCATGGCAGCGAGGCCTTGGCTTCATGTGCTAAACTTCTCCGTGTCCTTAAGGGCAGTGTGGTGGCTGTCATCAGAAGTCCCTTAAGTCCCCTAGAGGAGGACCTGTGGCTGTGGTGCCCTCATGGGACCCACATGCTGCAAGGGGATGGAAGCCCATCCAGTCTCCAAGACATTGGGTGGGTGGGCCAGACCAGCTCTTGCTCTGCCGAGGTCTGCATGGCCCCGATACCCAGGGCTGGGCCGTCTGCCTGGCCTCAGAGTCTATGCAGCCTTGATAGTCACTCATGTCACAGTCTTGTGTCAGACTGTGCCACAGCCATGCCACCATCACCTAAGGAGTCCCCATGCATGGCAGAGGGTGTCAGGAAGGGCCACCACAGGCCCAGGCTACACAGGCCATGGAGTCGCTGCCTCCGCTGGTGGGATGGGGGTGAGAAGTGCTGCTCCAGGATGGAGAGGTAACAGCAAGGGACGGTGTGTAGGCAGGCTGAGACACTGTGGCTCGGCCTTCTGTCAGAGTGGGCTGCTTGCCAAGATGCCTACTCATGGCCCTGCTTTCCTTCTCGCTTGTTTCCCTGGGGTTCATCTTCCCTGTGGCTGTTAGTCCTCTGCCCGTGCCTGCTATAGTGAGCCTGGGCAGGAACTTGGAGAAGGGAGAACACAAACGAATCAGGTCGTCATCTTGTGCCAGAAAGGGAGAGGACGAGGCCCCAAATGACCAGTCACCAGCAGCATTGTGTCAGGACATGGGAGCAGGTGAAAAGGCCTCCACCTGGCCGGAGAGGAGGCAGGCTGGCATAGAGGAATACTGGCTGCAGTGGACTTCCGCACATCAAACGTGTTTAAATCACGAGTTCTTAGTAATACTGAGGAAAAACTCACATAGCTAGTCCCCCAGCTTAGTATTCTGGAAGATGATAAAAAGATGTAGGTATCCATTCTCTTTCCTGTGAAAATTATATTTCAAGGCCACTACGTAGTTGACAAGGAGATGTCCTTTAAAGAATCTTCTACCTAATAGAGCAGAAGGAATGATGGACCTAGAACATCAGCATTTTCAAAGCTGGACGAGGCCACAATTGCCAACAGGTGGGGATCATTAGACCAGAGATCTACAGCCTGACACCAGCCAGCGGAGGCTGACACTTCTGACTTGTTGACCACTCTCAGCATCGCAGATAGTGGGAGACAGTGATGTGACACAGCTGAAGGGCCTGAGACCCTACGGAGCCTTCACATCTAACCTCCAGCTTGCAGGAGACGCGGGACAGAAGAGCGAGGTCAGCCAGGTGAGAACAGCTAAGCACAGAGTGCAAGGAACCCTGCAAGGGGCCCATGCCTCCGTTTCTTGGTGGATAGTGTTTTGCTCCTGATTAGAACAGACCAGGGTCAAAAGACAGTTTTGAGACAGTGGAGACATTTGAGAAGAGAGGAGTATGAGGTTGTTACTAAGAAGCTGGTGCCAAGCCTGTTGGATGCGATAAAGGCGCTGGTGCTGGTTTTAAAGTTCTTACCATTAGGTATGCATACACAACTGTGTTCGGATGAAATGTGGTTGCTGGAACTTGCTCAGAGAACTCCAGAAAAGAGAATTGGAGAGGGGGCAAGACACAAATGGGAAGCAAGACAGCCAGTGCAGGGCCGAGGCACGTGCTCCGACGTTTCCCTTTGTGTGCTGGCTCTGCTGTGCTCGGCCACTTCCTCCTCTGCCCTCTGCTCCTTGCTCTGAGTCAGATTCCACCTTTGCAGTGGCCTCACGCTCCTGCTTGGGCTGAGCCAGCAGTGGCCCCACAGGAGACCAGGAAGGGGAGGAGGCAGGCAGGGCGTGTGTCCCCATCCCCCGCCTGCCTGGGGCTGTGACCGTGGCTTTGCTCCCTGAGAGCAGGTGTGGCAGTTTGCTAGGGCATCCACAGCAGTGTGCCACAGAGCAGCGACTCCAACCCCAAGCATGCACCACCTCACAGTTCTGGAGTCTGGAAGTCCACAGAAACGCTGTCTCAGGACTGGTGCTTTCCGAGGCCTTTCCCCCAGGGAGATGCCATCTTCTTCCTTTGTGTGTCTGTGTCCTCCTGTCCTCTTCAGATAAGGACACCAGTCAGATTGGATTAAGACCCATACTTATGACCTCATTTTCACCTAATCGCCTCTTTAAAGACCCTGTTTCTGAAGGCAGTCACGATCTGAGGTTTGGAGGTTAGGCCTCAATGTGTGGATGGAGGGGGACTCAGTTCCCCCATAACAGCAGTGCTCAGCAGGTGTTTTCTGCAAACAGCCAGACACTAGACACTTCAGGCTTTGTGGCAACACAGTCTGTCACCCCGGCTCACCTCGGCAGCTGCAGCACAGGACAACAGAGCGTGTGTAGATGGGTGGGCATGGCCACATCCCAGTAAAACTCGATCTGTCAGCACAGGCAGTGGGCCCTGGGCCAGTCTGTCCCCTGAATCTGGCAGCAGCTCCTCTGGTTTTCCCTTTCCCTTGCACTCATGTCCCAGTGGGCTCAGCCCCTCCAGGCAGATGCAGGCGTGGGAGCACCCCTGGGGTCCCACCTTCCCCCTCAGGGCCCATTAACTCTGTGTTATGGCCCCTCCATTGGGTTCTCTTCAACTAACGCCTTTAGAGTGCGGGTCCCTTCCTAGCCTAGGACCCTGACTGGCGTAGGCTTGGAAATACTGTGTAAGATCATCAGAGAGAAAAGGGGCACACTCGGATGGTCAACTGGAGCCGACTTGGCTCTTGCCTCTGAAGACCACCCAGCCCGGGCTGAGGCGGACACCACAGGTGCTCACGGCTGAGAAGCAGGAGGGGCTGACCCAGGCAGGGATGCCCAGGACCCAGCACACCAGAAGACACAAGATACCTGTCACCACTCAGCAGTCCCACTCGGCAGTCCAGACGTGCCATTCCACAGCCACGACAGGCCAGAGCCCAACAGCCACCAGCACCACCCATGTGTAGGCCCAGGCACTGTCATGGGAGGGTGAGGGGAAGAGGAGGGACACGTGTGGGCCCAGGCCATCCCCACATGCCAAGGCCCTGTCACGGGAGAATGGGAGGGAAGAGGAGGGACTGGGGCGGGGCTGTTTTCATTTATTTTTATTATTTTAAAGGTGTGCGGTAAGATTCAGGATTAGGTGCATAAGTGGTCATTACACAGGCAAAGTGTGGGCCTGTGAGGTTGTTGTCTTTAAACAGGCTGCATTAGTTTCTTTTGCGTTGCTGTAAAGGGACACCTAAGAGGCCGAGTCTCTCAGCAGTTGTGTCCATTTGATGGAAAGGAAGATGGAGGGAGGGTGTGGTCGGTGAGAAGTGCTCAGCCTCTGACGCTCTCC
This sequence comes from Cephalopachus bancanus, assembly GCA_027257055.1. NCBI lineage: Eukaryota > Metazoa > Chordata > Mammalia > Primates > Tarsiidae > Cephalopachus > Cephalopachus bancanus. The sequence continues at coordinate 42,310 of JAPVLO010001589.1, read as the reverse complement.
TGTTTGGAGGCTCGTGATGCTTCATGGTTGGAGGTGTCCAGCCGAGAAAGTGGCAGGACTAATGCATGGTTTGGAGGTGAGTGAGGGGCATCCTCTCCCCTCCTTCCCAATCGGCCCTGGACAGGCACGCTGTGTTCTCTCCTTGGCTCCACCAGACCCCGTCAGCACCGTCCCTCCTTCTGTTCTATGCTCTCTGGGCTTCCTCCTCCCACAGATACATCTGAATGGCAAGGAAAGCTGATTTGGGCTAGGTGTGGTGGCTCATGCCTATAATCCCAGCACTTTGGGAAGCCGAGGTGAGAGGATTGCCTGAGCACCAGGGTTTGAGACCAGCCTGGGCAACTTGGTGAGGCCTCGACTCTACAATAAATCAACAAAATTTAGCAACTTGCCTTGTTCCAGCTAGTTGGAAGGCTGAAGCAGAAGAATCACCTGAGCCCAGCAGGTCAAGGCTGCGGTAGCTGTGAGCATGCCACTGCACTCCAGCCTGGGCAACAGAGTGAAACGCCAACTCAAAAAAAAAAAACGATTTGGCAGTGGCAGTGGGAAAAACTCCTAGAAAGCATATGCATTTCAACAAGGTTTTCCTTCTTTGGAGGGTGGATTAGTCATCATGGTGGTGTGAGGCACCTTTGAAGATAGTTTCATTTGGTGGGAAGGACATATGGAAGCCTTGTCCCATGTGACAGATGAGAAAACTGAGGCTCAAAGAGTTTATGTGTCTAGTGATGCCCTCCTACTTAGGGCATACTGGAAAGTCTGCTGCTGAAATCAGCAATATACGTGCAATCACATTAAGAATTTAGCACAATAGGTACTTGTTGTCTGACCCCTCTTCCAAGCCACTACCCTCAAGCTGGAGGAGATATTCAGGAGAAGCCAAGAAGGACTGAAGCAGGATATTAAGGAGGAAGAGTTCTCGTGGGATGCGGAGAAGGCAGCAAAGGATTGTTTGCACAGAGACAGTGCACATTTACCCAGTCATAGCTTAAGATTTGCCAGACCTAACCCATTTTCCATAAATCCACTTACTGACGTCTGGAAATCCCACAAGAAATCTGTTTCTGATCTCCTTTTGAAGAGTTACATAATTCCCAGGGAGCCTGACCCAGTGGCAAGATATTTCCAAGAAAGGGGAGGGGACTCTGATTCTCTGGTTTAATTTTATTCTGGAACATTTGTGAAAGCTCAAATCCAAGGGGAGAGAAAAATGTACTCCTGCACCAGATAGCACAACAAGGGCATAAAGACAGCAGAATTTCTGTAAAAAACAGGTAGGCACAAGCTCAGTCATATTGGCACCACTTCACAAACATGACTTATTTGAATTTGGAGGGAAATAGAATTTCCAAGGACCAGGGCCAGGTACCAAAGAGAGAGCAAAATGCATGTTTCTGTCTCATAGAGGTTTGAGAGGGAGTGTGCTGTAATAGTGGAAGAAGAATGGGTGGAGGAAAGGTGGGTCGGTGGGTGGATTATAGGTAGATTTGTGGCTGTGTGTGTTTATGAGTGGATAGATAGGAGAGTGCAGGAATGGATGGACAGATATATGCACAGGTGGGTGGATGTGTGGATGGATAGGGTATAGGTGGGTGGATGGATGAATGAGTAGGTGGGTGGACAGATGTATGGATGGAAAGTGGGTGGGTGGATTGTGGATGGATGTGTGGTTGTGTGTAAATGAGTGGATAGCTACGGTGCAGGTATGAATGGACAGGAGGGATGTGTGTACAGGTGAAGGGATGGATGGTGGGGTAAATGGATGGTGGGGTAAATGGATGCTGAGTTTTGTTCAGCCTGCATGTTTTGAAAACACTTCAGTTAGTTGCTCTCACTTAAAGCACAGAAAACTTTATCTAAAACCAAGATTTCTGAATTTGCTGGAAAATAAGGAAGGCTGGAAAGCTGAGCCTGCATTTTTTCACAGCAGCAGCAGCTGCTGATGACTGTCCCTTCAGACAACTGTGCAAGCTTCAGGCTTCCAGCTGCCCCAGTGGAATGAGGTGCTAACACCTACCAACTTGGTGCTGTCATAGCATCTACCTCCCTGATAGAGTGAGGGCCTAAGAAATACAGGCCCTGTGCTAGTCCGCTGGGGCTGCCATAACAAAATACCCAAGCTGGGCTAATTCATGAAAAATGGTGATTTATTATTCACAGTCCTGGAGGCTGGGAAGTCCAATATCAAGGCAGGCCTGGTATCCGGTGAGGGCTCTCTGATTCACAGGTGGTGCCTCTTGTTTTCACACAGAGGAAGGGACCAGGACCCCCCTTCAGCCTCTCTAGTGGTCACATCCTATCCACGAGGGCTCTGTCCTCATGACCTAACCATCCCTGCAGGTTCTGCCTCCTCATGCAATCACATGACTGAAGTCAGACTGCAGCCGGCCTTCTAGTGAATGGGCACCACCAGTGTGTTCTGTGGCTGCATGCTCAGGCCCCTGATGAGGCTCTTTGTGTCCCTTCTGTCATGTCCACAGTCACAGACCAAGCTGTAGTGGGTGGGATGGCGACTCCTCCCTGGATACACAGACCTTGTCCTCACCTCTCTGTACACCAGAGCTGACCTCTGAGAGTGACACTTGAAGCCCCTCAGGATCCAGGTTCCCACACACCACTCATCTCTGCACACCGGCTTCTGGGCAAGGGTGCATGTGAGCCAGCCCTCTCACCTTGACCATACTGTCTCCTTTCCCCTGAGTGGGCCCGTCCCCATGTTCTGTCTGCAACCTTCTCATCTTGCAGTCTCAGCTCAAGCATCACCTTCTTGGAGCCTCTTAAACCAGCCTCTTGGGCAGAGGGGAACCCGCCCCTCTCGTCTCATCCTTGGACAACTGTGTGGGCTTGGCCCCATGAGGCTGTCTCCCCAGAGCCCCACCACCCCACCTAACCCTCAGGGCACAGCTTGAGTCTGAGCGTGTAGTTGGTCTCCCTGCACTCATGTCGTTGGACTCCCTCCTCTCAGCTGGACCCACTTGGTGGTTGTGACATCAAGAAGACACCCATGCTGGGCTCAGTGGCTCAGCCTATAATCCCGCACCTTTGGGAGGCTGAGGTGAGTGGGTTGCCTGAGCCCACGGGTTTGAGACCCACCTGGGCAGCGAGACCTCATCTCTACAATAAATCAAAAAATCAGCCGAGCGTGGTAGTGCATGCCTGTAATTCCGGCTACTTGAAAGGCTGAGGCAGAAGGATTGCCAGAGCCCAGCAGGTCGAGGCTGTGGTGGCTGGGAGCGGCCACTGCACTCCAGTCTGGGTGACAGAGTGAGACTCCAACTCAAAAATAAATAAAATTTAAAAAAAGACACCCAGCTGTGTGGTCACCCCACTGGAGGAGGCGCCACTGACTGCATCCAGGAATGGGGCCCCAAACCAGGCCGGGCCCAGCAGTGCAGAGGGACCTGCCCACCCTTCCTGGCCCTGGATGGCGTCTCCCTCCTAGCTGCCTCCAGCCACAGGTGCCTTTCCACTGAGTGCCAGGGACACCTGCTGTCTCCAGCCATGGTGCTCAGGTCGAAACCCGTCCTTCCTTCATTCGCACTTTCTGTTCCTCAGTCTTGGTTCCAGGCCTTGGTTCCTCACCAAGCCTCCATGGTGGCATCCAAGTTCCTTTCAACTCTGATTCTGAGGACAGCACTTGCCACGCCCTCCTCCGTTCTGCAGCCCTCCTGCCCCTCCTGAAACTCAGCCCTTCCTTCTAGAACTGGGGTCAACAGTTCAGAGTCTGCATTACTGAGGTCTGGGCTGGGGCCCTCCACCTCACCCTTACTCACAAAAGAGCTGGCTTGTTTGACCCCAAAGCCTGTGTTCCTTGAAGCATTTCCTCACCCCCTCCCCAAACTTAGGCCACCCTGGCAGATGAGTCCCCTGGGTGTCCGGCTGTCCTGGCTGTCTTCGGGTGAGGACATGGAGAGCTCTGCGCCGGTCCTCCCCTACCCATCCCACCTCGCTGGAACTGTCACGTGACCAGTGGCCTGGCATTTGCCCGCAGGCTCAGGGGAGGTGGGCCTACTTTCCACAGGGTCTCCACACTGCCTTTGTGGAGCCCTGTGAATCAGAGGGGCTGGGGTGGGACAATACTAGGATGGCCCATCTCCAGGGGAGTCCGCCACTTGTAAGTGCTGACTCCCACAGAGCACCGAGTACACTCTCTGTTGAGTTCACCACCTTTTTCAGCACACGGCTAGCATGGGGGTCTGCGTGTGGCTGCCCCTGCTGAGACTCTTCCTCTCATGGTGACTTCCATGATGATGAGTTACCTACATCGTGACTGTCTTGCATTGCATCAGTTCCCTACAACCAGGACACAAAAGCCACAAGGTGCCACCGAGCAGCTCAAGAGAGGGGACCAGTCCCTGTGATCAGGATACGGAAGTCACAAGGCACCACTGGGAAGCTCAGGAACGAGGACCAGCTCCCTGTGTCCAGAACATGGAAGTCACAAGGCACCATTGGGCAGTTCAAGAGAGGGGACCAGTCCATATAACCAGGACACGGAAGTCACAAGGTGCCACTGGTCAGCTCAAGAGAGGGGCCCAGCCGCTATAACCAGGACATGGAAGTCACAAGGTGCCACAGGGCAGCTCAGGAGAGTGGACCCGTCCAGTCCCCTGTGACCAGGACACAGAAGTCACAACTCCAGGCAACTCAGGAGAGGGGACCAGTCCCCTGTGTCCAGGACACAGAAGTCATGAGGTGCCACCAGACAGCTCAGGAGAGAGGAGTCCTGAGGGGAGACTGAGGCACAGCAGTCAACTGGCGCCATGCCCGTCTGTCTCCCTAAGTGGATTCTTTAATATTTGATACTTATTGATGGGTGGAACACACTGAGTTGATTGTTTATAACTAACTTATAGAGAGTCCCCAAAATTAAATAAGAGGGAGTGAGACAGGAGAAGCAAAAACCAAATTTCTCAAAAAATTCATTTTGTTGTGTTCTGTGTCTGATTCCCTTTGGGCCTCCCAGGCTTGCATCAGGACTGGGGTGAGACAGGCCATTCTCCAGCCCAGCTGAGGCCTGGCCAGGAGCAGGAGGATGCCTCCATACATGGCCTCCCGAACTTGCTCTCCCCTGCCATGTGCAGAGATAGCTCCTGCAAAAGGCCACTCGGCCAGCACAGGGCAGAGACAAAGTCTTAGGAATGGTACCTGCCCTTTCAGCTCCACAAGGGGACTGCCGGTGGCAGGGGGACTGCAGGCCATCAGGCTGCTCTGGGCAGGTGCTGGGTTTCATGAGACCACCCTGTGGCAGTGAGAAGGGTGGGCGCTTTCCTGTCCTGGTTCAGGCCTGCAGGCTTCTCCAGTCGGGTGGCTGCCATTGGAAAGCTGGAGCTTCCCCGCCTCCTTACCTAGGGACAAAACCCAGCCTCCAGTCTCTGGCCGCCAGGGAGAGTGGCCAGGAGTGTGGCATGGATGGAAGTGTGGAGGTGTGGGAGGGAGGGCACCAATATGTGTCTGGTGCTGGCAGGAGTCACACTCATCCCACTGCTGGAGGAAGCCTGGTATCCCTGCTCCTGTGTGGCCTCTGTGCCAGCTGTGCTGTTCCTGAACATTCTTTGAACTGAGTGGAGACGGGCTAGTTGCTAGGCCATGAGGATTGAGGTTGGAAATCTGAGCATCTCAAGGTATCAGGCTGTGCTGTTTCCTGAACATTCTTTGAACACAGCTACCGCCCCCTTAGGACCTCTGCCTCCGTGGGTCCTCTCCTGGAGTACTCTCCTTCAGATGCCTCTGTGGCTCCCACACTGAGTCCTGTGGATCTTTATACAAGGCCCCCTTTTCCTGGAGGTCTTGGCTGCTCCTTGGAAGCTTGACCCGAGGCCATGGCTTGCCTCCTGCCTTGTGCTTCCTCGTAGCCAGCTATGCGTTGACACCAGTGTGCCCTGGTCACCGCTGGATCTGGCTCCCCTGGTGGGTGTCAACTTCATGAGGTTGGGGATTTCCATCCAGTTCTGCTGCATCCCCAGAAGTGAGAACCAACCAGCCTGGCACATAGTAGGTGCTCAGTGAACTTGCTGGGCTTGTGGATCAGACCCAGGTTCAGAGGTGCCCAACAGCTGTGAACGGTGAGACGTGATATGTGACGGCATCTGGCCCCACCACCTTCCTGTTCAAGAGCAGCAAGCATTACTGCTTCCATGGTGCTCAAGAATATTCCAGGAAACACAGGGAGAAGAGTCAAAGCCTCCAGATCTGCATAGACCGGGAGTACATGAAGACAGGTCTCATGTTTTTCATCTGTGTATTGTATTTGTGTGAACACAACATGCACACAGACTCAAGCATGCACATGTGTGAACACATGCACACACGTGTACACACATGAACACTGCACACATCTCTACCCCTACCCCAAGGGGAGAGCGCTCCTGACTTGGAGGACTGTGCCCCCACAGCCACCTTAGTGCCCTACTAGACTTTGCACCCATCCAAGCATGGCTCTCTGTCTCTCTTCCCTTACCTTCTGACTCCTCAAGATGCTCAACTCTCCAACTTCAATCCTCACAGTTCAGCAGCTAGCCTCCTCCACCCAGGCAGAGCAGGAGGCGGCTTCTGGTGAACACGGGCCTTGAGACTGGAAAGCTGGACCCCCAAGTGCTGCCCCACTTGGATCCCATAACTCTGCAGCCAAACCTAACCCATCCCACCAAGCGGGATCCTAGAGGGGGCTTTACAGTGCTTATTAAAGTAACATTGCATGAGGAAATTTCTTTGAAATGTCTAAAATTGGGCCACACTGGAAGTCTTTGCCAAGGACATCAGATTCATCAAAATAAGGTATCTGATAATGCACACTTGCTGTAAATTAACATTTTCCCGATGATAATCTCAGAAACCTGCTCATTGTTAAGACAGTGAATCTGATTTTTTTCTTTCTCACAAACCTGACTCGTGTAAATTTATCTCATGATTAATACTTAAATAGTCAAAGAGTAGTCCTGCTTAAACATATCCAAGAGAATACTAATTTCAGAGCTTCCAGTTTATTTTTCCATGATGGATAAAGCAGAAACAGAAGTTTTAGAGATGTATGCAGAAACGTGTGCCTGCTTTTCTTCATGCTTAGCTTCCAAATGTCTTCTTTGTATTGTGCCTGTGGTTGTCCTATTTTGGTGCTTTGGGCATAGATCAGAAGAGAAGGTGGAATCTGGCCACTTAAACGCTAATGATGAATGACTACGTGGAGGGCCTGGAGTTATTCTAATCAGCAAATGTGTGGTCTTCTCCTCAAGACACTGGTGGCCCCTGCCGGATGACTGCCTCGATGTGCACTGCACAGCCACACCTTGTCAAAGACATGTAATGCCAGTACTTCTGACCACGTCAATGACACGGCGCAACTCAACCTAAGGGCAGATGTCCATGTGGTCAGTGCTCCTTGTATCCTGAGGGAAAGGTGTTTAGCAAGAGGACTATGTGGAGAAGGAAGTCAGATGCTACAGTGGCAGTGCCTCTCTCTCCTGAGACCTACCTCCATATTGGAAGCCCCTCTCCAGGGTGTAGACATTCCAAGACCCAGCACCTGCAGGAGGAAGCAGGGCCAGCCTAGATACCCTTGGAGGGGCACACAGAAAGGCCACCCTCTCCCTTACTAGTACTGCAGCCCAGCTTTCAGGGCAGCCTCTCCTGCACCAGGCAAGTCAGGTCTCTGGGTAGTGAAGACATTGCTTCCTGCGAGCATATGGACACCCAGAGCAGGCACTCTGGCCACAGCTCAGCTGCTGGTGCCAGCGATGCCCCCTTTTCCCCTCATCCAAAGCCTCTTTTCTTTCCAGGACACTTGGATCTGATGCCCACTTGCAAACCAAACCCATGAGCAAAATAAAACCACAGCGGTAGCAGCAAAGTGCCTCCCCCTTCTCTCTCCTCCATCCAAGATGACCAATTATCATTTATTATAACCAAGAATGCACTTTGGGATGCTCATCTCAAAGGCTCATCAGAGCTTCTGCCCAGTAGAAAGATGGCTCCTTCTGGGAGGGTCGGGGAGGTGTCTCTTCCTTGGGGAGATGACATTCACGGGGAGGGTGGAGGGGTCCCTAGAGAAAACGAGTTCTTCCCCCTGAGAATTCCAGATGTCCTTGGGGAAATGACACCCATGGGTGAGGTTTCTAGAGAAAGCAGAAGCTCTGCCCCCGGGAATCACTGATGTCCTCGAGGAGGTGACACCCACGGGAGGCGTTACCCTGCAGAGTGGGCAGCCAGGGCTAAAGGGGTCCCTGTGCCTCCCCAGCAGAGGGTGGATGACAAGGGCGGATGACAGCCACCTCCCCAAGAGCAAGTGCCCTCCCTCACCTCCACAGACTCCAGTGTCCTGCATGGGCCATGGCCATGAGGAATCAGGCCCAGGAGTGGGGGCGGCATGTGCCCGGCATGTCATGTGCACGAGGAGCTAAGGAGTGGGGCACCAGAAGAAGATGGGGCTTTCTGAGGAGTCCCTTCACCCCAGGTGCAGGCCTGCAGGGTGGAGTGGGTAGGCATCCCCCGTCCTGGATAGCCCTGGTGTTTCCTTCATGTGGACAGAAAGGTGTCTGAATTCAAGGGAGACAAACTCATGCCTCAGGACTCGAACGTCTAGAAAATTTGCACTCTGTGTATGAAGCTTTGGGTCTCGGTGCCACTATGGCCTTACCTGTGCCTTTGTCGGTGTGTGCCTGGCTCAGGGATACAGGGCGACCCACTTGGAGGCTCCCATCCTGGGTGCAAGGATGAGCCCACCGGGACCCAGTGGGGCCCCCCGGGAGAGCAGCAACCCCGTCTGCCTCCATGTGCAGAACTGGAACCTGACGGTGCCCCATCCTCCCCTGGGTGGCTGGGCAGCACCAGGAAGCTACTGGGGGTCAGGAAGGCGGCAGGCACTGCTGGTGGATGTGCAAGAGAAGGCCACATTGTCCTGGGCCTGAGACGGAGCAGACCTGAGGGCCCGTTGCAGGAGGGTTCCCTGCTGCCTGGGCTGCTAGTGCCACCTGTCCTCTAACACCTGCTGGACATGGGGATGCATCAGGCAAGAGCCCAGCGGGCATCACCAGGTGTTGACCCGGGACGTGCTGACAAGGATGGGCTGCCTGGCCACTCAGTTTTGGTCGCGGGCCTGTGTCTACCCCCCACCTCGCTGGTGACACAAATGTGGCAAAGCATGTTTCCCTGTCCAGGAGAGCTCGGTTACGCATGCCTGTAGGAGTTTCTCAGAAGGCCCGGGGACCACCAAGGTGCCACCACAGGAGAACCCACGAGACACTGGCTTTAGCCTCTTCTACCCAGGGCTCAGCTATTTGTGTGAAGATGGCCTTTCAAGAGTGGACTCCACTAACCAGCCTGGAGAGTGGGGCTCTAACCAAATGCTGTGTCAGCGGGGCCGTGTCCACAGAAGAGTGGCCCAGAATGGTGAGGGACATGCCCACGTGGCACAGCTGTGGGAGGCACATCGGGGCTCTAGCCAGTTGGCCACTGGTGAAAACGACATCCACACTTGGTCTCCTGTCATTTCCCTCTCAGTCACAGAAACTAGCGCACTAGCTCATTAGTCACATGTGAGTCAAATTCCACAGCAGATGCTTTAGTTCAAATGTCTCAAATGCTACAACATTTAATCTCGGGAACCAGAAGTTGTGGTGTGTCCATTGGCCCCAGTCATGGTAACAATACCTCCACTCAGGAAACCACAAACTAAGACTTTATCTTAGTTTTATATTTTAATCAAAAACATGTTTCTTCACTTCATCAAGAACAAAACAAACAGGAGTTCTGTTTGGCCTGAGCCCACTCCTGTGTACACAACCCCTTGAAGGGGCTGTCAGATTCCTAGGCACGACCTTAAACAACCACAGTAAGGAACTTTTTTTTTTTTTTTTTTGAGTTGAAGTCTCACTCCGTCGTCCAGACTGGAGTGCAGTGGCCGCTCCCGGCCACCGCAGCCTCCAAGCCTTGCCAGTAAGAACTTTTGAGGAATCCCTTCCCCGGGACTCTTGCCATGATGAGGATTTGTGGTCCTTGCTGCTTGGACAAATCAATGACATCTTCACTAAAGTTAATATTTTCTAAACATCCATGACATTTTTTTCCTCGAAATGTCATTGGCTTTCCAGGTGCTAAAATACCTCCAAAGCTGATCTTGGAAAGAAACATAATATCAATAATATTCTTTAGTAATTTTCCAACAATTGGCTTAACACATTAATTTGCTTAAGCTCTCTTGATATTGTAAAGGATTTGAGGAAGCGTGTCGCTGGCATCTTAGGATAAACAGAATCAACAGATAAATAGCGCATGCATCACAGAAACCCTCTGGGAGATACCTAATCCTTCCCTGAACAACTGAGGAGGCTGGACCTGGGGGTCATGAGGACGGCGCCACCTGATCCACAAGGACCCCATGCACACCTGGGAAGGGGCCTCCATTTCCATGGAACAGTCAAAAGGGTGCCATCTTGTGGAAACTCTACATAAGATATTTCATATGAAAGGAATTCAGAAAACAATTTGAATGGGATCTATGCACACACAAAAATGTACCCACGGCACTTTTGGGGACAGAGTTAGTAATACTTTTCCTAAGGACCACCCCAGATGGAATTCTGCACATCAGAGAGGAGACAGGCTAAGGATGGGCTGGGGCTTTTGGAGGGACCTTCTGAGGGACACAGACACTGTTCAAGAGACAGAGCATGTCCACCCATCCATGGCAGGACTGGCCACTTGCAGTCACAGGCCAGAGTCACAGGGAAACATGTCCCCAGGGGCAGGGAGAGGGCTCATCCCCTTCCCCCATGGCAGTTCTTGGGGATCATGGCCCCCAGGGACATCAGATTCTCATCTAAGATACGGAAATGATGACACCTGGTCCTGGGATGGCCAGGGCAAAGGGAAGGCATCGTCCCACCACCTGGCAGGAACTCACCTCCCAGTGATGGTGCAAGGTAGGCATCTGGAAGGCCATACACTGGCCCCCTTCGGCAGCTCTTGTCTCTGTGCAGGACCCTCCTGGGGTGCCCTAGGCTAAAGGGTCCATGCCAGGAAGCACCAGGCACAGGAAGTGAGTAGCCTCCCACCACAGTGAGGGAGCACAGGAGTTGTGGCCCCACAGCCACGGGATTTGGGGGGCAGCCCTGCTCCGTGGTGTTACATGGGCAGTCATGTGGGCATTCGGAGACCTGTAAAGGTACTCCTTAATGCGCCTCAGGCTCAGTCTCTCACAGTCACTACTCTGGGTATGAGTGTTTCTGTTTCCAACACTGCCAACTGCAAACTGGGAACTGAAAGACACTTTCCTCATCGAAGTGGCAGGAGCACACAGACCCATGGGCTAAGAGTGTCAGCTTGTGTGGAAAGCATGCCTGGGAAGACTCTCTGGAGCCCGGCAATGTCCTACACACCTGGCAGGTGCAGCTTGGTTGAATGCCGGGCTGGGGACTATCTTCCGGAAGGCCATGGCTGGCCCTTGACCACAACTCACCCTCTTGGCCTTTCTTTCAATAACATGTCCCCTTTTATTTCAACATTTCCTGTGTGAAATTTGGTATGCATCTATTTTTTTACCTCCAAATTGCAAACAGTTTTGTCCTTACATCCTCTGACAACTGGGACTGCAGTTAATGAAATGCCCAGGTGTCGGGAGCGGATGTGATGTGGGGAGCCGACGAGCACTGCCACTGTAGCAGGCCTTGAGTAAAGGCCCCAAGCGAAGGCAAGGTCTCGCTTGATAGCTCTGCATCCTAGCCAAAGACAGGGAATGCAGCCTGCTACACGAAACGGTGTCTCAGATACCCACACATCCGGGTACACATAGTACAGATAAAGCCTTAGCTACAACAAGATAACTGCGGAACAGCTCACCTTTAGGTAGCAACAAAATTCTTGTTATAGCTCCCTCACAGACCTTGAATCCCTTCCAACTTCCTTTGTGCTTGGTTATAAAATAAACATGCTGAGCTAGTTCGGGGCCACTTCTCTTCCATCAGAGGAAAGTGTCCCCCCTGGCCCCAGCTTTTCTTTATGTCTTTGTGTCTGTGTCTTTCTTAATCTCTCAACGCTCTCTCTAGGGACCCCCGAGGCGGCTGCAAGGGCGGCGCCCAGGTGGACATGGGAAGATCCAGTTCTTCCCTTACACCCACAAGGAGCCTGGAGAAGGATGATCCAGAGACAGACATGGCTGGATGAGGAGCTGAGTCAACACGTGGCTTCCCAGCACACTTGGCCTACTGTACACACAGGGAATCAGACCAGTTCAGCCCAGGTGGGAAGGACTGTGCCGGGGCAGGTCCCAAGGCCCCACTGCATCGGGTTTCTGAAGTATGTGAGGAACAACACAGACACTTTCACATGCATGCACACATACATGCACACACCGAAAAAACATTCACACCTGCAGCCTCTCTTCAGTGCATTCACAGAGATTGAGTAGGGAATGGATTTTTGAAGTCAATTAGTACAAGAAATCTCCACAAAAATATACCTGAGCCCAGGCTTGGTGATTCACACCTCTGATCCCAGCATTTTAGAAAGCTGAGACAGGAGGATGGCTTGAAGCCAGGAGTTTAAGACCAGCTTGGACAATGTAGGGAGACGCCTCTACAAAAATGTTAAAACACTTAAAATTTTTAAAAATAAATCCCTGAGAAGGGGTCCCCCAGTGCGCCCTGTGAATGCCTGATTACCGGAACTCATGGACTTCTCTTGAGCACTCCTGTCATGCCTCATGGAGAAGGAAGGAGACACCTAGCATCCTACATTCTCAAGGCAAACCAAGGATTGACAGATTCATGGTAATAACTGAGTAAGCTTTCAGAAAAGACATTCTCCTAAAGCTACAAAGGATGTCACTCAAAGAACAATTATCTCATCTCTTTTGGGGGGTGGTTTTATATCGTCCTGTTTTTTCCTTATCACAAATGATTTGAAATACAATGCCATTTTAGAATAAATTCAGTGGACTTATGGGAAACTGTTTGCACAACCAACCCCAGTTCTGTGCAGGAACTGAACACAGGACACCCATTCCTCATGGAAAGAGAAAGGGAGCCTTCCATGCCTACATTACCAAACCATAGTGTGACACAGGACATGGGAATCTTTATTGTTACAAAAGAAAATCTACAATTGTGCCTAGTGTGGCCAGATGTTATAGAAATGTTTTAAAATGATGAGACTTGCTGTTGAAATTACCAGACTTAATAGTGTACAGCTAAGAGAAACATCAGTTGTAGACATTTGTAAAATTTAAATTTGGCATCATTGAAACTAAAGGTTGTTTCAGTGGAAAACTCCTTCCTACCATAGAAAAACTAAACTAAAATAAACACTTGAGAAATCTATCCCAGATACAAAACACATTTTCTAAATGCAGCTGTGGGCAGAATTCATGGAGGCGCCATATAAATCCATCCACTAGGGTCCGGGCCCTCACAGGAGGATATCCAACCCTGGGCTGTGGTGTGGTCCCCCATTCCCTACTCTGCTGCGAACCCTGTGGTGACCCTTTGAGCTAAATTTTTATATTAGGTGTTTAATTTTACTTTTTGGTTGAGAGATTGCACGTCCTTTGAAATAAACAAATGCCTAGGAGTGAATTTTATCTTGTACCATTTCTCTTCCAAGCTGTAAACGTTTCAGTCAAAATCAGCGAAGTTAGTTACTCTGCTAATGACATGCTCTGAATTTATCAGACTTTTGGAATTTAAAGTTCTGGAAGTAGACTTTATTAATATTTTATCAACCAACACTATCACACAACATTGATTTAACTGACAGAGTAAAAAATGTAGGCAACTGTGTCTGCAACACTTGAGGTTGTCTGCTGACAAACAGTAAATGCAAGAGATAAAAATAGTTGTACTTTGTACTTTGTTTTTTTTCTACTTTTTTTTCTTAAAAGTGTCACAAAACTCCAAAACTTGCTTATTCAGTTAACAGGAACAAGTAATAGTTAAAATTTTACTTTGGCTGCTTGTTACACAATCCAAATAGAACTTAAAAAGGAAGAAAACTGTGATAGCATTTTTTAAATTTTAGTCTTTCATTTTTAGATAAATGCCAATTAATTATATTGTGAATAAGAGATGTGTATAATGATTAAAAGCAATGTTCAGTATCTGTGGAAAGATATTTTTAAAATATTTTCCTAGAATGATTTGATTCATAGAAGACCTACCTGTCATAAAAAGTGAAAATTAGCCGGGCTCGGTGGCTCAGCCTGTAGTCCCGCGCTTGGGAGACTGAAGTGGGTGGATTGCCTGAACCCATGGGTTTGAGACCCGCCTGGGCAACTTGGTGAGACCTCACCTCTACAATAAATCAAAAACCAGCTGTAGTTCCAGCTACTTGGAAGGCTGAGGCGGAAGGATCGCCGGAGCCCAGCAGGTCGAGGCTGCGGTGGCCGGGAGCGACCACTGCACTCCAGTCTGGACAACAGAGTGAGACTCCAACTCAAAAAGAAAAAAAAAGTGAAAATTTACCGAAGAAAATATACAAACGTGTACACACACAGACACTCATATGTCAGCACATAGCATTCTCACACATGGTCACATATGGCTACATGTGTGCACTCTCAGTCACAAATATGTCACACATATGTGCACACATGGCTACATGCAAGCACTCACAATCACACACATGCACACACAGAGACAGAGAGAGATACAGGTAGGGAGAGACTGAGAGAGACGGAGAGGAGAGTGAGACAGACAGCCACACAGAGAGAGGGAGAGACAGAGAGTGAGACAGAGACAAAAGAGAGACACCGCGAGAGAGGGAGAGATATAGAGAAGGGTGGGGAGAGAGTGCATGTACCAGTGTGTTCCTAGAACAAAGACAGACATTGAGTAATGACCTAGGACTCATTTGCTGCTCAAGGAAGCTGTGGTTCCATGGAGGTGCAGACAAAATACTGTGGCTCTGGGGGAGTCTTGGCTGAGCAGAGAGAGGTCTGGTGGGGCAGAGGGCCCCAGATGCTTCCAGAGGATGTGTGGGCTGACAGGGATTCAGAAGAACAGGTTGACTCCCGACAAGGAAGCTTGAGAGAAGGGCTTTCTCTGAAGGAGCAGAGCCCAGATGTGGCCTGAATGCCCAGCTCACAGGGTCCTTCCTGAGGTTTCCTTACTCAAGCAGCCCCACCTCACCAGGAAGACAAATGGCCATGAGCAAATCTGTGTTGAAACCTCAAGTGCAGTCAGGTGTGGTGGCTCATGCCTGCAATCCCAGCACTTTGGGAGGTGGAGGCCAGAGGATTGCCTGACCCCAGGGGCCGACACCAGCTTGGGCAATTTGACAAGACCTCATCTCTACAATAAATAAAAAAATAGCCGGGCATGGTGACACACACCTGTAGTACAAGCTACTTGGAAGGCTGAGGTGGAAGGATCACTTGAGCTCAGCAGGTAGAGGCTGCGGTGGCTGTGAGTGTGCCACTGCACTCCAGCCTGTGTGACAGAGTGAGAGTTCGACTCAAAAAAGAAAAGAAAGAAAGAAAAGAAACCTCAAGTACAGTCTCTGGAGTTTCAGCACACAAGGCACTTCCCGACTTGATTTGGGATGAGCTTGAGGCCTCCCTGTCCCACTGCCCCCTCCCTCCAGGGCTTCAACATCACTGGAGGTTCCGGCACCCTCCTGGTCAGACTGCATCCTGCCACTTCCATGCCTAGGCGAGAAAGAGAGCCAAAGCACGTGGGGAGGAGAGAACAGAGTCTACTTACACAGCCCAGGAGGGCCAGTCCCACCTTTGCAGGGAGGTCCCAGGACAAGGAGCCCCCTCCTCTGCCTCCCCTTTGGGCAGGCGCCAGGCCCTGTGGAGCCAGCAGCTCCCTGGATCTACTCCAGCTACAGTGTCACACATGTCATAGCCTTTTCTGGAAGCTCCAGATCAGTCATGGGGTAGATATCAAAACATGCTCCCTGGACCACTGGGGGTATCTTGCTTCAGAATTTCTCTTCTGACATTTGAGGATCAAAGACATAAACCATTTAATGCTCAGTTTCCCCTAAATGGTGTGAGTTGCAGCTCACCTTGGGGCCTGAGATCAGTGTCTTATTTATAGACTTTTCCTGAATTTTTCATGTCTTTGCCCTTCATTCCTGCTTCTTCAAGTCTCCATTTCTTATGGGCTTTTGTGTAAACTGCAGTGAAGCTTTTTCCACGCAGATAGTGTAAGTGAAGAAACCAAGGCTCACAGCGGCAGCAGTTCCCTGAGTCTGTGCCATGCTCCAGAGGCCTGTGGCCAACGACACCCTGCACCTATGGAGGGTCATTTCCACATCCTCATACATGTTCCTGTATCATTTCTACTGGTTTCAATGGTAGGAAGATTTCTGATGCTTCTTACCATTCTCAAACACCCATCTTAGCACCTGCACTCCTTCAAAGTTCCTAACCCACATTGCCAGGATAGGGTGTGCTGGGACCCTCATGGGCCTGAGGAGGGTCTGAGGCTGGCCCAAGCCATGGCCCCAGCACCTGTGGTTTTCAAACCCAGGCTGCTGACTTGACAGCTGCACACCCCAACATATATTTGAGGTTTTTTTTGGAGGCACAGTGTCCTAGGTGCGAGGGATGAGAAAGCCTCTGAACCCACCCCCTTAGACGTCTCCTGGAAAGCAAAGGCCACCAAGAAGGGACTGTGAATTCATTATTTTTATTAATTTTGTTCAAAATGTGAACTGAAATTATTTAAAATTAGGTATAGTTAACTAGAGCAAGCTTCCGGTAAATATTAAAAAGCAGCATGCAACATTTTTGGTCTGTCTGGGTTTCTGATTGATAAGAAAAATATTTCGTATCCTTCAAAAATTCCTTCTTAAGCCCATGCTACTTGCTAGACCATGGGGAGCTAGACAGAACAAACTAGCCCTGCTGTGAGTCTAGTGGGCAGGCAGACATCAGAATACTCAAGCATGTTCATAAAAGTTGGTGGAGAGGGAGCCTTGGGAGGGCATCGCTGAGGAGGGAACAGTGACATTAATAGTCCAGGCACAAGGAAGGGCCACCAAGCAGAGAAAGGGAGGAAGAGAAACAGAGAGAGAGAGAAAGTGAGAGACAGAGAGAGAAAGAGACAGATGGGGGAGAGAGAGAAAACAGAAAGACAAAGGGAAAGAGAAAGACAAACTGAAAGAGGGAGGGAGAGAGACACGGGGAGGGGGGAGAGAGCACACACACAGAGAGAGAGAGAGACAGAAACAGAGAGACAGACAGAAACAGAAGAGAGAGAGAGAGAGAGAGATGGAGGAAGAAAGTGTGCATGCATGTGCGCGCAAGAGAGAGAGAGAAACAGAGGCCAGCGGAGGGGGGAGAAATCGAGACAGAGGAGACAGAGAGACGGAAAGGGAGACAAACAGAAAGACATAGAGAGAGACAGACACACAGACAGAGCGAGCAGCAGAGACGGATCCAGAGACAGAAAGAGAGAGAGGGGGAGATACAGAGAAGAGTGGGGGGAAAGTGCACATACCAGTGTGTTCCTGAAACTGAGAAAGGCATTGAAGAATGACCTAAGAATCACCTAAGGGATTTTGTGTGATGTTTTTCTGCAGGCCACTCAGTTTTCATCTCCAGCTTCCACCCCACTTGGACGGGAGACTCTCAGCCAGCCCTGCCCTCTGAGCCCCTGAGGGCTTCACGTGTGCCCTGGGCGCAGATGAGTGAGGCTTCTCTAGCCCCATCTGGCCTCCGTCTCTCCCCAGGCTCCACCCCTACCTCAGAACTAGCCTTGAGTGCCTAGGTGTGCAGGCCAGAAGGCCCTCGTCCTCCCTTCTAAAGCCCCGTCCCACTTGGCCCCCGGGACAGGGACGCCTCCCTTCCTTCTCTAAATGGCTGGGTCCCACCAGGGCTCTCCCTCAGGCCCTGCCTGCAGGGTCCCTTTCAGGCCTGGTTAGCTCAATAGAATGCTGTGACACAGCTCTAGATGCCGAACCTGGTAAATTACGCTAAAATGCCAAGCTCCGTGTGTCTTTTCAGGGTCTGTGGTCAAAGATATGAGCGCTCATTGGCCGTGGACACCCACACAGCACTGGCGTCACCATGCACACCCTGCCACGCTCCAGTCACAGAACCCACTAAACCTGACTTCTACAGTCAATCAACTCAGGGACTTAAAAGATAGGTGCCACCTACTCGGCTGATAATGAACTGAAGAGAATCCTATTGTCAGGTCTGGGATATAAAACACCCTCAGGTCTGGGATATAAAACGTCCCTCAGTGGGGAACCTGCTACAGCCCCAGGTGGAAGAGCTGAGGCGTGAGAACTCTTTACCCTCTGCAAAACCAGGAAAAAGCCCACTCCTTGGGCTTGGCGTTCTCTCTTTTGTGATACCTAGAGCTCTAATTCTTCCGATCTGTCCTATAGAATTTATGAAACTTTCAAAATGGTACTAAAATTAAGAGAATTCAAAAATAAGCTACAGACTGGGAGAACATTTTTGCAAAACACATATCTGATAAAGGATTGATATCCAAGATACACAACCACAACAACAAACTCTTAAAATTCAACCATCAGAGGGCAAACAACCTAATTAAACGATAGAATAAAGATATGAATAGAGATTTCACCAAGGAAGACAGAGAGATGGCAAGTAAACTTTGAAAAGATGCTCAACATCATTTGCTGTCAGGAAAATTCACGTTAAATCAAGGCGGACTCACTTCACACCTACTAAAAAAGCCAGAATCCAGACATGGACCACACCAAAAGCTGGCGACAAGGTGGAGAAACAGGAAACCTCACTCAGGGAAATGGAGATGAGATGGAGATGAAGATGAGATGGAGATGAGATGGAGATCTTGAGGCCAGGAGTTAAACACCAACCTATGCAAAATAGCAAACCCTGTCTCAAAAAAAATAAAACGAAACCATACAAAATAGTCAGGCACTGTCCTTTAGCACCAATGCATAATGAAAAATAGGCAAATTGATTCTCTTGCAGGGAGTTCTGCGGGACTAGCCCCTCCTCCTATGACCCCTGCAAAGGGTAAGGGGAGAACATCCTGAGATTGCTTGGGGTGAGGTGGCCTTGAGTAGGAACCCCAGAGAGTCAAAGAAAGGTCACCTTTGCAAGATGTGTGGAGGTGGGTTTTGCAGAAGTGTTTCTCCCTCACGAAGTCTTTCTGGGGTGAACCTGGGGATCGCACAAGGGGGTGTGGTGGTTTTGAAGGTGCTCTCCAGGGAAGTTCTGTAAGTGTGGAATCTCCATTGGGGAGGGGCAAGAGATGTCTGGGGAGGGACTCATAGGGTCACACCTTTATGACAGAGGCACCCTTTATGGGATCTCGGGGAAAGCATTTCTTTAGGAGTGGTGGAGGGGGAGCCATCTTCCATCTGGAGGGTCTAGCCTCCCCTGGTGAGTGGGCAGGATGTCTGCAGGAGGCCTGAGAGGGTGGCACTTGTGTGTGTTACAGTCTTGGTATGGGGTCTCAGGATGGCACCTCAGGATAGCGCCTGGACTGGGGAGTTTATGGTGGTGACAGGCGCCGGAATACAGGTGTCCTCAGCGGGTCCCCCCCATTATGTGGCAGCATCCCTGAGTGGGGATAGGTTTGGGAGGGGCCTTGGGGGGTAACTGCTGAGTCCCCACGTATGGGGGAGGGAGGCACAGGACGAGAGGGTGCGCCAATGCATGATAAAATCCGTTGGGGCGTGGTGTCGGGGGAGGCGGGTGGGCAGGAGTAACCGAGCAGAGGACTTGGGGAGGGAGGCAAGGAGAGGGGGCCTCACCAGGTCACCCCCTGCGTGGCAGGGTCCTTCTGTAGGGTCTCCGAAAGGTGGCATCAGGTGGGGCTCGAGGTCTCTCCCACCTGAGGCAAGGTGTGTTCCTGGCCCCAGGCCTTCCTGGCCCTGGAGGGAAGGAAATGAAATTTCTCTGGTTCCAAATCGCTCAGCAGGAAGACCCAGAAGCCTGGGACTCAGTCAGCCCGGAGTTGAAGAGAGGCAGAAAGGGGCGTGTCCGAGCACAAAGCCCCGCCCCACCTGTCAGAAGCCCCGCCCCCGCCCTTATATGGGAGGCCAGAAATGGTTCGCACGGCCTGTCCACTCCCACACTTAGCCTTGGGAATCATTGGGTTCCTTTGCTGGAAGGCTCTGAGAAACATCGGTGGCAAAGCCACCTGTAAAGGGCTCACAAATGAATGGAGCTATTGGGACAATTTCATTTCCCGTTTTGAGGAACTGGAATTAGATTTTCTTGGAGCGGGAGGAGGAGTGGAGAGTGGCTGATGCTTTCCACCTGCTCTTCCTATATACTGTTCAGTGTCCAGGTCCCATCCCAACCCCGCCTACTGGGGAGCGAAACTTTAAAATATTTCTATGCCCTAAGAGGAAAATGCATCTTATTTGCATTCACTCTCTTTTACCACGCTAGAGCTAGACAACAATCTTGTGTCTCTTAAAAAAGAACCTATTATGAAAATTTCAAACAACTGATGTCATAAATTATGTGATATTTTGGGTCTGGTTTCCGTCACTTAGCTTAATGTTTTGGGGTTTCATTCCTGTTGTAACATGCCATTACATTGCTGTAATGGCAAGTAGTATCCTATTGCATGGACAAACCACATATTATGGACATTCATATAAAAGTATTTGTATGGCTGTACCTTGCAGCAGAATTTCTGAGTCATTTAGTAATTTTATGTGCAACATTTTGAGGAAGGCCAAATTGTTTTGTTTTGTTTCCTTTTCAAACCCTTTTGCAATGTATGTGGGTTCCCTGGTCTCCACATATTTTCTAATATGTTATTGTCTCTTTGGTAGAGCCATTTCCAGTGGGTGTTAATTATTATCTCATTATGGTTTGACCTGTATTTTCTTTTTTTCTTTTTTTTTCTGAGTTGGAGTCTCACTCTGTCGCCCAGACTGGAGTGCAGTGGCCGCTCCCGGCCACCGCAGCCTCGACCTGCTGGACTCCGGTGATCCTTCCGCCTCAGCCTTCCGAGTAGCCGGAATTACAGGCACGCGCTACCACGTCCTCCTGATTTTTTGATTTATTGTAGAGATGAGGTCTCGCTGCCCAGGCGGGTCTCGAACCCGCAGGCTTAGGCAATCCACTCACCTCAGCCTCCCAAAGGCGCGGGATTACAGGCTGAGCCACCGAGCCCGGCTGACTTGTATTTTCTTAATGACTAATGACATTGAACAAAAAGGCATTCTTCTTTGGAGAATGTCCATTTTTAATTGGTAATCATTATTTTATTATTGACTCATAAGAGTTCTTTATCTATTCTGGATACCAGACACTGATGAGACAAACAATTAAAATATTTTTCCCATTAAACAGTTTATCTTTTCATATTCTTTATGATATTATTCAAAAAAGTTTTAAATTTAATAAAGTACAATCATTTTCTTTCTTGATTGTCCTTTTAGTATAATATCTTATTTAACTATATACTACTAACATCTAATTCATGATTACAAAAAATTATGCTAAGTTTTCTCCAAAGAATTTTGTGTTTTAGTTCTTACATTTTGGCTATGATCCTTTTTGTGTATTTTTGTGGTGTGATTTGAGTTAGGGGTCCAACTTCATTCTTTTGCATGCAGATATTCTATTTCCCCATTATAATTTGTTGGAAAGACATTTATTTCCCCAATGCAATTTATTAGCATTGTTGACAAAATGAATCATCATCAATTAATGTGTTTATTAAAGGACCTTCAATTCTGTTCGATTGGGCTACATAAATCTAACCTCATACTAGTACCACACCATTGGATAACTATAAAATTGTAGTGAGAATTGATATGGAAAGTGTAAATCATTGAATGCTATTTTTTTCAAAAATAATTCCATGCATTTGATTTCCTTTGAATATACATATGGATTTTAGCTAGCTAGATAAAATTTCTACTTAAAAAACTTACTAGGAAGTTGGCATTGAATCTGTAGATCAAATTCTTTTGATATTTTGATATTAATATTAATCAGTTATCCTTTAATATTGGATGTCTCTCAATGTATTCAGTTATTCTTTCATTTTTTTCTAGTATTTTAAAATAATTTTTCAGCATAAATTCTTTACAATTATTTTGTTAAAATTATTCCTGAATATTTCTTTTTCATCCTATTTGTAATGGACTTATGTATTTTTTAAAATTTTTAGCTTAATTGCTTTTATACAAAATACAACTTAATTTCATAAGTTGACCTGGTATCCTGTGGCAACAAAGTATGTGTCTCACTGGATTCTGTTTTCAAGGAGGTCTTTCTAATCCAAATGGAGTTCTTCCTAAGCTTCAGACTTCTCAGTTATACATAATTTATGTACAAGAAATTAAAGTAGACAATGTACCTAAGAAGGATTTTCAAGGAAGTGCAAGTGAAATGAAGAACTTGATGTCAATAGAAATCATTTGGACACATGTACACAATTCAATCTTGATTATTACAGAAATTTTGTAAGAAAATGTGTTTATTAATATTTGTATGCTCATATATATTACATTAGCATATTACATATAACATTTTTCTGTTATCTTGGAGAGTAACAACAGACTCAGAGAGTAGCAACAGATAGTAGCAACAACAGACTCAACATCTGGCTCAAACTTCTAGTTAGGGACCACCTGCCTCTGCAGATGACCATAGTTATAGAAAGGTAAGATGGTGTATACGTTCCAGTACACTTCACTTATTTGTTTAATTAATGAATCCTGCAGATTTTTTCATTTCCATAAACACTGCGTCTTATTTTATATGTGTATGATTATGAGATTATATAAACACTTCTTTCTAGACATTCGAATTATTTGTACTCTATTGCTACCAAAACTATAAATTAACACTCATATAGTCATGTTACAAGGCAAACCATAGTAAAATTATGTTCTGTGGAAATCAGTGCTTTAAGCATACTAAAAAAGAAAATACATCTCATCAATATTTGTGTGATACAGCAAAAGTCATGCTTAGAGATAAATTTATAGCACTGAATGCATACATTAGAAACAAAAACATTTTTAATGTTATAATCTTCCATTTTAGAAAACTAGAGAGAGAAAAGCAATATAAACCTAAATCAGTCAAAAGAAATGAAATACATTAAGACCAAACACAAATGAAATTGAAAGTAGGAAGTCAACAAAGAAAATCATTGAAAAATAAGCTGTTTCTTTAAAAAGATCAATAAAGTTGATAAACAGGCCAGACAACCAGGAAAAAAAAGAAGACATAAACTACTAATATCAAAAATAAAAGAAGCCATATTATAGCTGACCCTATGGATATTAAAAGATAATTTAAAAATATTATAAACTTTATGTTCACAAATTTGGTAACCTAGATCAATTTGACCAATTCTTTCACAAACACAACCTACTAAAAGCCACAAAAACAAAACAAATAATTAAAATAGACCTATAGCTACTGATGAAAGAAAATCAATGCATACTAATCTTCGAAGATTTTACATATTTCAAAAGATTATGTACAGCCATACTAGCTTACTTTAACTAGAAGGGCTAGGGATTCCCATTTTGTCAAGAATGTTTGGAAATGGCAAATATTTAATTTTAATGTATTACTCATTGAGTCAAGCAATTGATGCCCACTATGGGAAATTTTCACACAATGTGTGACACGGTTATAAAGAATTTATGCATGATACTTTGTTCATGGTTAAAAGAATGCATACCTGTTTTATATACAATATCTCCTCCCAACATCATAGAGATACCATATTAAAATTTGATACTATCTCCAGGTATAATTCTCATTTGAGCCCTGTATTGATTAAGGACTTACAGGTTTCTCAATTGAGGCATTTCATATGATGCTGAAGTTAATTTTGATAACAATAAATTAATTGTGCCAAAATTTTAAAAGAGGTTTATTCTGAGCCAATATGAATGACCATAGCTGAGGGAAATAATCTCAAGAGGTCCTGAGAAAGTGCACCTGAGGTGATCGGGTTACAGTTGGTTTTATACATTTCAGAGAGACAGGAACTGCAGGTAAAATAATGCATCAATGCATAGGAGGTATACAAAGTTTTGACCTGAAAAGGTAGGGTACTTAGAAGCAAGGGCTTACAAGTCATAGGTGGGTTTACAGATTTGTTACCTAGTAATTTTAAGAGTTTAGTTTTGTCTAAAAATTTGAAGTTAGTAGAAAGGAATGCTTAAACAAGGGATCTGTTATCTGTCATGTAATGCCTTGCTAGAATCTGGTTGGAAAGTGAGGCACAAATTACTGAGTCAGAAACTGTTTAACAAGATTTTATGGTTTGTAAGGTATGACTCCCCAGGTCTCTTAGAAAGAAATTTGGGCAAGAGGGGGAAAAACAAAAGGTCAGAGTTCAGTCCTCAATTCACAGCCTATTTTGTAGAAGCCTAAAACCAAATCAACTCCCATTTAACTTTTTGTTTTGCATATGATCTTAGTAAACTTTAAATGTTAGATGAGGTCAAATTGCGAACTTTTGTTTTAGTTTTTGTTCTTTTTATTGGGTGGGGGTTGTTTTGAGGTTGAAAGGTGACTATGCACCCTACTCATATTTATAAATTTTCTCCTCCACAGATCCTCAAATGATTATCATCATCACAGGGTTTTCACATGGCAATAATTATGTTACAGGGCTTAAGAACTTCCTAGGTTTATGTCTGGTTAAATTAACCAATCTCTTTGCTGAGGCAAAAGGGTGCCATGGGCTGGGTGTGGTGGTTCAGCCTGTAATCCCAGCACTTTGGGAGGCTGAGATGAGAGGATTGCCTGGGCCCGGGGGTTCATAACCAGCTCGGGCAACTTGGGGAGACCTTGCCTCTACAATAAATCACAAAAACCAGCCAGGCGTGGTGGCATGCGTCTATAGTTCAGCTACTTGGCAAGTTGAGGCAAAAGGATGGCCTAAGCCCAGCAGGTCGAGACTGTGGTGGCTGTGAGCATGCCACTGCACTCCAACCTGGGCGACAAGAGTGAAACTCCAACTAAAAAAGGGGGGGGTGTCATGGATGTTTTTCCCATTGTGAAGCTGGTTTACTGTGCACTGGTTATTGACTTATCTGACTCCAGTGTGGTAGAACACATTCATACACAAGTTACACGAAATGGATTTATTACTTATAAATAGGCAAGGAACAACAAACGTCTAAGATTCAGTGTGACCTGGTCCCCCAAGTCTCAGAAAATCTAACCAGGAAGAATGGAGTCTTGAAAGCATGCAACCCACTTCTACCACAGCATTCTTTCTGGGTTTTGTGTTCCTGGATGACATGGCATTCTGGGTGAAATAGTTGAATGACAACTTCTTTCTAGGGAGGACTGTTTCTAACCTGGGAGGATGCCTTTTCTAGAATAATTTTAAGTATAACATTGCTCACAAACCTTTGGCTCATGATTGTGTAAGCCAGATATACTGCTTCACCACAGGGCAGAAGACAGTAGCAGCAACTAAGTCTCCACTGTGACAACTTGTACAATAAGCATATTACATGAACTATTCTCATGAAAGGCATCACAATTAATATACAAGGGGTGACCCCCAAATAAATTGGAATTATCTTTTTTTGGGGGGAGGGCAGATGCCTAGTAGCACAGGCTTCCTCTGCGAGGTGTGTCCTAGGAATCCATCAGCATCAGTGTACCAGCTAGTATTGTTGTGAGAGGCTGCATTCTGCTTCAGTGAAAATTTTTTTGGAGATTCCTTCAACATATTTGCCCGTTTCATGATGGGTGGTTTATGGGCGCACTTACCACACTGCACTGAGGGTTCTGCAGGTTTTTTACCAAAAATGGCATGATGCCCGTGCCTCACCCTTCCTATATACCCGATTTCACCCTGAGCAACTTTTTTTGTTTTCTTGGATGAAAAAAGTCCTCAAAGGGAAACATTTGCTGCTGTGGAAGAGGTGAAGCAAAAAACAGCAAAAGCACTAAAAGGCATCAAAATTGATTAGGTCAAAAACCGTTTTGAGCAGTGGAAAGAGTGTCTCAGTAGGTGCACTGCATCAAATGAGGAGAGTACTTTGAAGGTGACTAAAGTTTAAACATGTAAGAATAAATATACAATTTCTTATAAATTCTGGAGTTTTTTTTTTGTAGGTCCCCTTCACACTCCACTTTGTAACAACTGCCTAATTTTTCACAAAATAAGACTTTTGTGCCTTGACTCTCTTAAAAATGTCAAATGGTATGCATACTAAATCATATTCATTGCTTGTGTGTAAACAAGTGAGAGGGCTGTTCTCTGAAATTCAACTGATCTAGTTAGTTAATACTACTACTTTGTTTCTAGGTGCTTGGGTTTTATAAGCAGATTCCAGCGCTATTTTCACGCCAACTAAAGCAAATATACTTTCAAATGGTCTTTAAAAACCAGTCAGAAACTGAGTAGTAGGAGAGGACCAGTGGAAATAGAGGTGGATGCTATGAGGTGGGGGCTGGGAGGGGCAGAGGAGAGACTGTAGGAGGACCAAGGATAACTAACAATATCCCTTCTGTGATGCGTCAGAAACTCGGGTATCTAGTGAGAGTAACTTGGGAATTTTCTGTCAAACAGACTGATCACTAATATTCTTAACTCGGGTTTCAGTCAATGACAACATTGAAAACTTTAACAAAAGAGATTTGGGAAGCGGAAGGCAGGCAGCAATCTTCCAGACAGTGTGCTTGCATTTCATATTCCTGTCTCAAGACTTTTCAAGTAAACATGCACCTTCCCAAAGCCATATTTCACCAAATACAAGACCTCAGTCTGGCACCGTCCATCTTGGTGCCGGCAGAACCTGCAGTTGCAGATTTCTCGACAAGGTGGCAATACCTGTTCGGATCCAACAGAGCATCCTTGACCTCTTCACCATGACGGTTGCTAAGGCCGGGGCCACAGAACGGGTCTTGCGCTCCCGGCCGTCTGGGTTTCTGCCGTTTGTTTTGGTATCAGTAGTTTCCGGCGGTGCTGATGGCAAGCGGAGCCCAGCGAATGGTTATACCTCTCCTCTCGAGAGCTGTGGATGTTGTGCAATTCTTCTTCTGTAATTCCTTCCACTGGGCGAATTATACGTGGAAAGGCTGTGGGCGATCCGGAGCGTCCAGTTCTAGACGTGTGACCCTCGCCCATGGTCTTCCTCTGTCTCTCACCGACACGCACTCGTCCTCTACCTCTTCCTCCGTGCAAGGGACCCGAGGAGTCGGGCAGTGCTCTCCGTTCGGGGTTTCTCTGGAAAGTGGCTCCTGGGAACGTCGGCCCTCGGGGTCTCTGACTGTGAGGGGGTCTGAGAAGGAATGTCTTCAGGGAACGAGACCCGGAAGCTTTCTAGTGCTGACAACAGTTTTGCAAGCATTTCGCTGAGCCCTTTTCTAAACACAAACCAACAAAAAGCCACGAGGCTTCCAACCTCTGGATGAGAATTGGAATCAGTCACAGAATATTTGAAGGTTGGGGCTTGGCTCCCTGGTGGGCCGCGCCCCGGGTATGATGCGCTGGAAACCTCTTCGCCGCCCCAGTGAGCCGGGCGGAGAGACGGCAGCTGGCAGCGGGTGCCCCAGTCTTCCCGGCCTGACTGCGGCGGCGAGCTTGCAAAGCTCTCCGAAGCAGAGTTCTCACGACTGTCGTCGAGAAGGACCAGGGCTCCATAAAAGTCGCCTTCACATTTCCCAATGTCTTGACTTCCTTCCTCTGCGACCCGCGGGCGGCGCGCTGCGAGCGGCTGCGCGGGGCGCGGCGCCGGGGCCAGGCGCTCGGAGCGGGAGCGCGGCGCGGGCGCGGCGGTCCGCGAGAGGGAGGGCGGCGGGAGTGCGCGGCGCCCGGGCGGCGCGCCGGGGCAGGGGTGCGGAGAGCGGAGCGGCGCGGCAGCCCCTGGGGAGGCGCGGCGAGCGCGGACACGCGCGGCGGGCCACGCGGGGACAGAGCGGGCGCGCGGAGCAGGCTCGGAGGCCCGCCGGGACGGCAGCCGGGCGCGCGGGGCAGCGCGCGATCCGCCGAGGCCGGAGCTGGGCGAGCCGAACTGGCGCCAACTGCGCCCGCTGAGCCGTGCAAGCTTCACCGGGGAGAAGCGGGGCGCGCGCTACCGGGACTGCGGCCCGACCCGGGAGGGGCGAGAGCGCTCCGCTCGACTTTGACTTCCCTGTATTTCCCAGAGTGACTCTGGCGCGTATGCGCCACCAAAACAGAGAGCTAATTAAAGAGAAGAAAACATGTGGTCGAAAAGAAAGGGTGCCTGACCTAGGAAAGGAGACAGAGAAATCACAGGAAGACAGTTCTGCCAGAAGACCGGGGAGAGACTGCAGCTGCAGGCAGAGCGCGCCAGGTGTCCAGGAAAAGTGAAATCCGCAGGTGACCTAATACTTTGGGCATGTGAATTTAAGGGGCTATAAGGAATGTGGAAAAACGTAGTTAGAGATTCGGGCAAACTAGGCAAGTGGGGAAGAAAAAAAACCAAAGGAACTGTCAACTCTGGATGGGGGCAGAGGGACAAGAAAGGAAATATACTTACAGTACATTATTTGTCTTAGCATTAAACAATTGTCCATAGTCATACTAATGTAAAAAATAGAATGCCGCACTAACAAAAAAATGTGATGTATCTATATTGGGACAATGAAGAGAAAATATGCACACTAGATAGTATCTGACATATATAGCAGAATTAAGCATGTAATGAAAAAATAGAACTAAAAGAGTAAAACAGGTTACCTCTGAGAACTTGCCAGAGAGGCGACAAAATAACTGCTTTATATTATAAACCTTGTGCTTCATATTATAAGCTTTTATGTTAAATTAACTGCTTATTATGAGTTTTGTTTGTTTGCTTTTCTTTTGAGTTGGCCTCTCACACTGTTGCCCAGGTTGGAGTGCAATGGCACCATCACAGCTCAAGACAGCTTCAACCTCCTGGGCTCAGAGTGCTCCTGCTGCCTCAGCCTCCTGGTCGTTGGGATTACAGACACACACCACTATGCCGAGCCAATTTTATTTATTTATTTATTCATTTTTATCAATATTTTTTATTTTGATATTGTGGGGTACAGTTTAGGGTTAGGTATACAACTACGCTCCGTTCAGGCATCCTTGTCAATAAGGGGTGTCTCCCCGTCCCCAGACAGATATTGACTACCGTTAATCCCACCTCCCTTTCCCTCCCCCCCCATAGTTTCCCACCACTGTCAGTCTTTTTTTTTTATAGTATTACGGTGGATGTTCAAAGTGGTGCCGCTATATGAGTGAGAACATGTGATACTCAGATCTTTCTTTCTGTGAGAGGTCATTCAGTATTATTGACTCTAGTTCCATCCAGGTTGCTGCAGAGTTCATGATTTTGTTCTTTTTTATGGCTGTGTAGTATTCCATCATGTATATGTACCACTTTTTTTTAAATCCAGTCCTCTTTTGATGGACAGTATGCTTGATTCCAGGTTCTTGCTATTGTTAACAATGCTGCGATAAACATACGTGTGCAGGCATCTTTTTGGTAGAGTGATTTGAGTTCTTCAGGGTATATCCCCAGTAGGGGGATTGCAGGGTCATATGGGAGGTTGATATTTAGAGCTTTTAGGAATTGCCACACTGTTTTCCACAGAGGTTGCACCAGTTTGCACTCCCACCAACAGTGTAGGAGTGTTCCCTTTTTGTCACACCCTCTCCAGCAACTGCTGTTTTTTTGAGTTGTTGATAATTGCCATTCTGACTGGAGTTAGGTGGTATCTCAGTGTGGTTTTGATTTGCATTTCCTTGATGATTAGTGAGGTTGAACATTTCTTCATGTGTCTGTTGGCTGGCCGAGCCAATTTTAAAAAATTTTTTGTGGAGGAAAAAAATCTTGCTATGTTGCCCAGACTGGTCTCGAACTGCTGGGCTCAAGCAATTCTCCTGCCTTGGCCTCCCAAAGTGCTGGAATTACAGGCATGAGCCACCAAACCAAGCCAAC
This sequence comes from Cephalopachus bancanus, assembly GCA_027257055.1. Taxonomy (NCBI): domain Eukaryota; kingdom Metazoa; phylum Chordata; class Mammalia; order Primates; family Tarsiidae; genus Cephalopachus; species Cephalopachus bancanus. The sequence continues at coordinate 12,469 of JAPVLO010001589.1, read as the reverse complement.
TATGAGTCTTAAAATCAAATTATTTTAAAAGAAGGAAAATAGACAGATTGGGAGAAATATTTCTAAAACATGTAACAATTTAAGGATTAAAATCCATAATATAGCAAACAACCCAACAGCAATGGCCAAATGATGTAAAGAGGTAAATCACAGAGGAAATACAAATAGCCAATAAGCATATAAAAAGATATTTAATCTGGTTAGCAATCAGGGAAATGCAAATAAAAACAATAATACTATTTTTTGCCCAGAACATTTGACAGATCAACAATATCCAGTACAAGTTAAGATGTGAAGAAATAAGACTTCACATAGATGGTTGGAGAGTCAATTGGCTATCATTTTAGAAGAGACTTTGTAAGCATTTATTGCAATTTAAAATATACCTATTCAGCCAGGCTCGGTGGCTCAGCCTGTAATCCCGCGCCTTTGGGAGGCTGAGGTGAGTGGATTGCCTGAGCCCGCGGGTTCGAGACCCGCCTGGGCAGCGAGACCTCATCTCTACAATAAATCAAAAAATCAGCCGGGCGTGGTAGCGCATGCCTGTAATTCCGGCTACTTGGAAGGCTGAGGCGGAAGGATCGCCGGAGCCCAGCAGGTCGAGGCGCGGTGGCCGGAAGCGGCCACTGCACTCCAGTTTGGGCGACCGAGTGAGACTCCAACTCAAAAAAAATAAATAAGTAAAATAAAATAAAATAAAATAAACCTATTCTTTAACTCTGGTAGGAACTGAAAGTTCTCAAACATATATGCAAGGACTTGTAAATGGATCTACTACTAGAGCTCCAACCATCAATAGGAAAGTGGTAAAATGAATTTCAGTCTGTACTCATAACAATGGGATACTGTAGAACTACTAAAATAAATAGGGTCAATCTCTATGTACTGACAAGGAAATGTTTTCAACACATATTGCTAAGTAATAAAAAAAATACTGCAGGACAACATATGTATAGTATGGTCCCATATAAGTCAATGAAAACAGCAGATAAATGTGTACTTGTCACTTAAAGTGGGTTGAGAGGACATATAGAAAACTATTGACAATGGTTATTTTAGGAAAAGAGAAGAGAACTGAGGGGTAAAGTATAATATTCTTTTCATTACTAGACTTTTTGTAAGCAAGCTCATTTATGAAAAATCTAAAGGAAAATAATGGTGAAAAATTAAATATAAAAAGAAAATTCCATATGATGTGCAGTCAGCTAAGGTGACACAGGCTAACTCTGCATCTAATTCTGCTTTAAATATTATGGATACAGTTTTAAAATGTGGTACAACAAATGAAGGGTAGAATGCTAGCTAAAAGCACTGACCAATTGTGACAAGGGCGTATTAAAGCTCTGAAGCGAATTCAGTCATTTTCACTCTGAATTGTTTCCACTTCCATGTGTGGTCACAACTATGATTTACTTTCCCATCAGTACTTCATGGCTCTTGTTTGTAGGCCATAATCTAATATAACTAACAGACTCTGCTCTGTTGGCACATATCTAATCATCTCTGCACCTCCCCTCATTTTCTCTACCCTGTATGTGCCTCCATCACAGAGCCCTCCTTAGGGTTCCATGGCCATTTGAACTTTTCTACCTAGTTGTTTTAGCTCATATTGCAGTACATATTCCAGATACCCTAGCAAAGGACAAAGGTGAAAAAGTTTAAACCAACTAAAGAATAGAAGCAAATGTATGATTGACATCTATTCTGCACTTTTTTGTCCACTGAAGCCTCTAAATTGAGAATTACTTTTGGAAAGTATTTCAAAAACAGCCTTAAACCTTTGTTTCTGGGTAGGAGTAGAAATGTGATTACATTTAGTTAAAATCAAAGTCAAAATTAAAGTAAAAATGATGTTATTATTAATCCAACATATAAAACTATGAGAAAATCTAAGAGAGGACACGACCACCGAACAGCTCTTGTAAATCTTCATGTAGACAAAGCGCAAGGGAAGGGATGAACCAATTTTTAAGACAAAAACAGGACTGGCCAGGCACACTGGCTCATGCCTAGAAGGTTGAGACCAGAGGACTGCTTGAGCTCAGGATTTTGAGACCGCCCTGGGCAACATAGTGAGACTTTGTCTTTAGTCCCAGGTATCCTGGAGGCTGAGGTAGAAGGATCACCTAAGCCCAGGAGGTGGAGGCTGAGGTGAGCTGTGATCATGCCACTGCATAAGAGGATTGGACTTTTGGAATTATCAAAAGCAGTTGATGAGAAGGGACAATTACCAAAGAGAAAACACATGCGCCTGCTTTGCATTCTCTGAGTGGCTAGCAAGCAGGAGAAAGCCACTAGGAACCAAGGACAGAGATTATAGGATGAGTTAATATTGAAAAGAGATGTTTGGTTAACTCAGGCAGAAAGCAGAAACATGTTGTCTCCAGCTGGGGCAAACAAGTGACCAGTTATATGGCGTGCTGCTGTGTGAAAATGAAAGAAAAACAACTGCTTCTGACATGCATCTGCACTGTGGTAATGCACAGTGAATGTGACCCATGAAAGTAGGATACCATGGAGGAGTCATACTCCTCAAAAGAAGAGGAAATAGATGTGATAGAGGAGGTGGAAGAGCGCCCCTGAAATAGACACAACAGGAGCTGGTGGGACCCTCATGACACAATCACCTCTTAAAGGCCCTGCCTTCACATGGGGGATGAATGTGAGTTTTGGAGGAGTCATTCGAGCCATAGAACTGATTTTGTCAAATTTCCATATTCTAATGTTCTGTGTTCTCTATTCTGTTCCATCAGTCTATTTCACTATCTATGCATGCAGTATTGTATACTTATTATGGCTTTTTAGTAAGTTTTTTTGTATATAAATGTGACCTGCACAGGCCACCAGGGGCTAACAAGTTAGGAAAACTCCCTTACCTTGTTTTCTTTTTTAAGAGTATTTGGGTTCTTCTTGGTTATTTGCTTTCCCCTATGATTTTACAGTAAATTTATGAAGTCTCATGAAAAACCCTGTTGAGATTTTGCATGAAATTGCATTCAATCTACAAATAAATTTGAATAGAACTTTTATCTTTATATTGGATCTTCTTATTCTACAACTTATTCTTCCACTTACATAAATCTTTTTATTGCTTTTATTACTAAACTATTATCATTAAGGTTTTAAAATGTTTTCAAGTTCTTACATATCTTTTATTAAGCTTTTATTCCTTTATATTTTGATGCTACTATTAATGTTAACTTTTTATAACGAACTATATATATGCATTTTTTGTTTGTATTTGTGTTTGAGTCTGGATCTCACTTTGTCACCTAGGCTGGTTTGCAGGGGATGGCCACTTTGGACCACATAGTACTAGTGTCCACCAAGCTGGCCTTTGGACCACATAGTACCAGTGGTCCACCCTGAGACAGTCCCCAGCCAACATTTCTGGGATTACCCCTCTGTCTCTCCTGTGGCTGCTACAACAGGGGTCATCTCTGGAATATCCTGCCAGCTACACTCATTGCAAGGTGGTAGCCCCAAATTGGAGAGGGCTTGTGTATAATGTTTATACATTCCAAAGAAGTCATGGAGAGATACAGCAGGGAGAGACATTGGCTTATTATACTTACAGGAAGGTCACCAATGGCAGCGATCTGTAATGAGAGGATCTGTGCCTTGGGCAGCACAGCAAACAGTTTTATAATCAAGCAAGTTAATTATTGAAATTACAATACAGTGTTTACAATCACATTGATTAAGAATGCTGACTACATTGTCTTTAAGTTGTTTGGTTACCTGCATTCTGTGACTCCTTAACCATGACTTTTACAGGGAAACACATATCCTGCAGAGACTAGCCTTGGCCGGGAGTTGTTCCCTGGGAGAGGGGCAGAAATAAGCCAGACATGGGGGAAAGAGACAACGTCTGCACACTTAATACACAAAGACATATAAATTTTACCATCAGTGAAAATTAGGTCTGCAAATTATCTCATCAGGCTGCTTATTTGTATCATTTAAAATATCCTTCTTAATAAACTGGTTAATGGAAGTGAAAGGGTAAGATCAAAAAGGAGTTATATGAAAGGGTGGAATTAAAATGGAGTTACTATAATCATTCTAAAACAAGCCTAACAGAAACTTGGCTCAATTTCTCCCAGTACAACCCTTTCACAACTTTCCCATGCACTTGACTAATTATACTCTGACCATGGGTTGCTAATCCTAACAAGAATAATCAATTATGTTTTAAGAACATATAGAACCCAAGAACGACACCACACCCCCAACTAAGTTTCGTTGTACCTTTGATTCCCTAGATCAAAGGATATCAAAGTTAACATTTATGATTTAAGAATTTCTCTTACAGACCCTGGCCAGTCTCCTTATCTACATGACCAATTATCTGAAATTCACTAGGTTGGGCCGGTATCCTGAACAGCTAATCACCATGGCAACGACAAGGCCCCTCACTGCCAAGTTCCACTAGAATGCTCTTTGCAAAACAATAAACTCCAATTCTCAACTTCCTGAAAAGAATCTTATAAACCCCCAACTTCAAGTATTTGAATGCTGATGCTTTTCTTAGTATCCAGCCCCTTTCTTCTACTGGAAAGTGAATAAACTCTTTTGCTTGTTTAATTCTCATGCAAATCTTTGCTACTGTGGCATGTGGCATGACCTAATATTTCCACCTAACAGGAGGTGTTTTCCTTAGTCAAACCCAAAGAAGGGGGGTTGTGGAACCATAACTTGAATCATAACCATAACTTAGTTGGTGGTGTGGTGTCGTTCTTGGGTTCTATATGTTCTTAAAACATAATTGATTATTCTTGTTAGGATTAGCAACCCATGACCAGAGTATAATTAGTCAAGTGCATGGGAAAGTTGAGAAAGTGTTCTATTGATCAGAAGTTCCTGAGGCCTGGACTTAATGACTGGTGGGGTGAGGGTGTAGTGGCCGAAAGTTCAATCCGAGAGACCACCAAGAGCCAATTCCGATGAAAGTTCAAGAGGGTCTTTATTTGCAAGCTCGAGCCTGGACCTCTGTTGACCACCGACGCAGCGGAGTACACCCAGAGGTCCTGACTTCCTTAAGCAGATGCCTTTTATGCTTTTACACAAAGGGAGGAGGAGTTTGGGGGGGCTTTCCAGTTGTGTTACCATTTAATTGGATAGTAACCTCTGGTGGTCAGCTTAAACGTGGAGGATTGGCTAGCCTGACTCAGGCTGACCTTCGTCCACTAGCTAGGGAAGTTGCAGAGACATCTGGAAACTTAGGTGATTACCCCCGGCCCCTGATTGGTTGTTGCTAAGGGGAAAGTGAGATAAGGGAAGGGGTTGAAGCTTGTAACCAGAGCTTTGCAGTTTTTCCCATAACTGAAACTTTAAACAGTTACAGGTTATGTTTTAAGACAGAAAACTAAAAATGACTGTGCTATTGTCCACAAGCCGATTACGTATTTATTGGGTTATAGCATGCTCTTAACCTAAGTCTATGGTATACTCTACTACTGTCCTCTCAAGGGAAGAAGGAAGATGTCTTGGAGACTGAGCCCTCAACCTATGAGATCCGACAGTATCTCCACGTAGATAGTGTCTACAGACACTCCAACATGCAGCAGCTCAAAGTAGAGCAACCGTGTAACTTTCCTAAAACAATTACTCAAAGCAGAGCTCGAGTCAACTGAGCAGTGAGTCAAAATGAAGACTTTAGAAATATGGAAGATGCCTTATATAAAAAAGGTAGCAAATAAAATACCAGAAACTCAAAACTAAATCTAAATAATAATTGTTAATGTAGGACAAAAGTGTAGCAGGTGGATATATAAATAAATGATTCTAAAAACAAAGATGAATAGCATAAAATTCATAATAGTTTAGGTTTGAATTTGCAAGTTTTCTTACACAATTTAAAATTTAAGGTTTGGAGGAAGATAGAAGTAAAAGCAGGTTGCCTTTTCATCTTTCCCAGGTATAAGTCCAATATTATTCTGTATATTGATGGAGAAAAAGGTATAATAATGTTTTCTGAACATTTAATATAAACATGGATAGATTAGGCATAGGCTTATAACTTTTATATCAGTAAAAACTGAAAGGCATAAAAACAGATCAAGTAATAGCAAAATATAAAAACATTTCAAAATAAACCATTAGAAGGTATTTTTAATAAAGAAAAATACATAAATAAAACCAAAGCTATCAGAAATATAAATACACATTACTCTCATATTAAATATGGACAAATACTCTCAGATAAGTCTAAAATTAAATTCATTATATGCTATAAACAAGAAAAAGAAACTAAATTAAAACGACAGTTTAAAAATAAAGATATGAGATATAAATCTTTTGTTTTTGTTTTTTTTTGAGTTGGAGTCTCACTCTGTCGCCCAGACTGGAGTGCAGTAGCCGCTCCCGGCCACCGCAGCCTCGACCTGCTGGGCTCCGGCGATCCTTCCGCCTCAGCCTTCCAAGTAGCTGGAACTACAGGCATGCCTACCACGCCCGGCTGATTTTTGATTTATTGTAGAGATGAGGTCTCGCTGCCCAGGCGGGTCTCAAACCCACGGGCTCAGGCAATCCACTCACCTCAGCCTCCCAAAGGCGCGGGATTACAGGCTGAGCACTGAGCCCGGCTGTGATATAAATCTTAAAATATTATATATTCCAAAATTAATGTCAAAGTTGAATTCAAAGCAAAAATATTAACTATGACCATAACTTATTTTAAATCAGTAGAAGGTAGAACCTCCAGGACACTAACAAGACCATGTTTCATGAAGTGAGATCTGTATTGAGGGCAGGTCTTGCCTCTCTTATTGGACACTTTTTTCTCTCGTACAGTTTCTGGAGGGTGGGAAATGGCTATGATGCAAAGTGCTAAAGGAACTGGAGTGATTCTTTGGTCTCTGTCCTTACTCTATGGCTCTGGCTTTCTCTTCCAAATTCTACGTAATACACAGAGCCACATTCCTAGATTACAGTGTAAACTCAGATTGAAGAACGCTGTAAGGCTTTAAATCTGACTTCAGCCTAAGCCAGCTTGTTAAGATTCTCTACTGGGATTTGAAGAGGAAGCTCCAAAGTATCCAGGGTGTGTGTGCGTGTGTGTGTGTGTGTGTGTGTGTGTGTGTGTGTGTACGCGCACGCATGCACGTGCACACGCCTGGTTTGGGGTGTGTGTGTGTGTGTGTGTGTGTGTGTGTGTGTGTGTGTGTGTGTGTGTACGCGCACGCATGCGCGTGCACACGCCTGGTTTGGTCCTCGGGGGATGTAATTCCTTTGAGAGCAGGGTGTTAACAAGAATGGAATTTGAATATTTCACTCCAAATAGACTACCATTCCTAAAAGTATTTATCAAAATAGTTTCTGATACACCCAAAACACATATTTTAAATAATTTTTTGAAGATGTAAGAAAACCCATCCTGTAATAAGATATTAAACATCCTCAGTGTACCCTAAAATATAAAAAGTATGCAGGCTATATTTCTTTTGGGACTACAAAGTAATAAAACAAAAGTAGTGAGGGAGTACTGGCCTACAAAGCACATTTTTGTAAAGTTGTGGGGTGCGAGTGAGGATCTGCGACCCACGTAGGCAGCATACAGGCAAAGTTTGGGCTTCTTCCAGCTGACCCTTCCTCCCCCAGTAGTGGACCAGGTGCCTATTGTGTTGTCATGTGCCCCCTCCCCTCTCCTTTCCTCCCTCCCCTGGCAGTGCCCAGTGACCACCAATTCCACTCTTGTGCTAATGTGACTAGTGTTAACCACAAAATATTTATTTGCATTTTGTCACTACAGAAATGTAAAAGGTACCATATATGACAACTTAAATTAAGTGAAGATATTGCTTGAAAGGCACAAGCTGCTAATGTTCATTCAAGAGAAAATAGATAACATGAATAGTTCTAAATCTTTAAAAAAAATAGAACTTGAAATTTAAAACTTTCCAACAACAGCAAGAAAATCTAAGCCGAGGTGTCTTCACTGGAAAATTCTAACCAAGTTTTTAAAGAAAGAACCAACACCAATTCTAAATAAACTTTCTCAGAAAATAGAAGAGGGATTACTTTTAAAGTCATTTTAGAAGACCAGAATTATCCTGAGAAGACAATACATGACAAAAAAATTATTAACCACTATCCTTCATGAATATAGATGCAAATCTTTAACAAAGCATTAGCAAATAAAATTCAACTTTTTTTTTTTTTATCATGACCATAGGTGTTGTCCCAGGAATTCAAGAACCATCCAAAATCAATGTAATTTATTATGTCAATAGACGAAGGAAAATAAAACATATGATTGTCTCAATAGATGCAACAATTTCTTAAAACAAAATTCCATTCACACACATTGTGAAAAAGACACAGCTACAGGGACAGAAATCCAGCCCACAGTTACCAGGGTATCAAGATGGAAAAGGGGAATGATGACAGAGACGCAGGAAAAATTGTGTGCTTCCTCTTATCAACTGCTTTCAATAATTCCAGCAGTCTAGTCAGCATTTTCTGGGTGACCCTGTACTTATGCAGTGGCTCCCAGTTATCTATCAAGCTGACAACTTCAAAACACATTGAACCAGTGTCCCAACTTGGTATTTCCTCCAGTGACATACTGGTGTTTCCCTCGGGGACATTCCTTCCCCCTTTGTCTCTTCTGCAGCCACTACAATGGTAGGGAAGAGGGCTTCTCTGGAAAATCCTGTCTGTGCATAATGTTTACCTATTTCAAAGAAGTTACCAAGAGGTCTAGTAGGGAAAGACATTGGTTTATTGGAACTTAAGTTAAACACTGATGGTGGCTGGCCAGCGAAAAATCTGTGCCTCTGGACAGTACAGCAAGCAGTTTTATAATCAAGCAAGTCAGTTATTCCAATTGCTATATGGTGTTTACAATTGCATTGATTAAGAGTGACACTCACATTGCTTTTATCATTGATGGATCACTTGCACCACATGGCTCATTACTGGGAATATGGATCTCCTTCAGAGACCGGCCTTGGCCAGAGGCCACTCCCTGAAGCACTGTCCCTGCTCTGATAGATTTCCTCCATACCTCAGGATTTGCTGTATCAAGAGCAGAAAATCCAAAGCACCCGCCTTGGTCAAGTGTTGGGTGTGATATGGTCTGAGTGCCCCTCCTGCAGAAAGAAGCCAGGTATAGGGGGAAATAACCTATGTCCAGACAATACCTTACATGAGAGTTAGTTTGGAGCCTTGTTGCCCTGGCTCTCTGGATGTGGAAATTGTTGAGCTTTGGAATTTTTCTGTTAGTCACTGCCAGGAGCAAAGGACCTCTAATGTTTTGTGGCCACAGCCCACCCATGGAAGTGATCAGACTGTAAGTGCAGAGCCAGCTGAGGTGATGTGGGTGGAGCATCAGTGTGTTCTTTGCATCTCTCCTTTCTTCCTTCTTTCCTTTCTTCTTTCCTTCCCTCCCTTTCTTTTCTTTCCTTTTCCTCTTTCTTTCTCTTCTTTCTTTCTCTTTCTTTCTTTTTCTTTCTTCTTTCTTTCTTTCTCTTTCTTTCTTTCTCTCTCTCTCTTCCTTTTGATTCAAGGGGTACACGTGCAGGTTTGTTACATGGGTACATTACATGATAGTGAGGTTTGGGCTTCTATTGAGCCTGTCACCCAGGTGGTGAGCATGGTACCCACAGGGTGACTTTTCAACCCTTACTCCTCCCTCCCTTCTCCCCTTAGGAGTCCCCAGTGGCTGTTGTTTTCATTCTTATACCTGTGCGTACCCAGTGTTTAGTTCCCACTTATAAGTGCAAACAAGTGGTATTCAGTTTTCTGTTTCTGCAATAATTCACTTAGAATGATGGCCTCCAGCTGCATCCATGTTGCTGCAAAGGACCTGATTTTGTTCTTTTTAAATTATTGCATAGTATTCCATGGTGTATATGTACCACATATTCCTTATCCAGTCCACTGTTGATTGGCACAGAAGTTGGAGCCATGTTTTTGGTCTTGCAAATAGTGCTGTGATAAACATATGAGTACAGTGTCTTTTGGTAGAACAATTTACACTGCTTTGGATATATACCCTGTAGTGGTATTGCTAGATTGAATAATAAATCTATTTTTAGTTCTTTGAGAAATCTTCAAACTGCTTTCCTTTCTACAGAGGTTGACCTAACGTACATTTCCACCATCAGTGTATGAGAATTCCCTTTTCTCTACAATCTCACCAACATCTGTTTTTTTTGTTTTTTTACTGTTTAATAATAGACATTCTGCTGATGTGACATGGTATCTCATTATGGTTTTGATTTGCATTTCTCTGATGATTAGTGATGTTGAGCATTTTTTCATGTGTTGGCCATTTGTATGTCTTTTTCTGAGAAGTGTTTATGTCCTTTGCTCACTTTTTAATGGATTGTTTGTTTGTTTGTTTCCAGTCAATTTGTTTGTGTTCCTTATAGATTCTGAATATTAGCCCTTTATTAGATACAGAGTTCGCACATATTTTCTTCCATCCTGTAGGCTGTCTGTTTACTCCATTGATCGTTTCTTTTGCTATGCAGCAGCTCTTTAGTTTAATTAGGTCCCACTTGTCAATTTCAGTTTTTTGCTGCATTTGCTTTTGAGAACTTGGTCATGAGTTCATTGACTAGGCCAATGTCCAGGGGAGTGTTTCTTAGGCTTTCTTCTAGGATTTCTATAGTTTATGTTTCTATTTTTTTTTTTTTTAAGATAGGTGATTGAGTATCACTATCATTCTGTTTTAGTGACTGAAACCTTGTAGCAAGGTTTGAAGTCAGGCAATTTGATGTCTCTAGCTTTGTTCTCTTTGCTTAAGATTGCTTTGGCTATTTGGGTTCTTTTTTGCTTCCATATGAATTTAAGTATTGTTATTCCTAGAGGTGTGAGCAATGATGCAGGTAGTTTGATATGGATTGTATTGAATGTGTAGATTGCTTTAGGCAGTATGGGTATTTTAACAACATTGATTTTTCAAATCCATGAGCATGGACTACTTTTCCATTTGTTTGTGTCATCTTTTATTTCTTTCAGCAGTGTTTTGTAGTTCTCATTGTAGAGATCTACATCTCCTTGGTTAGATGTATTCCAAAGCATTTTGTGTGTGTATGGCTATCGTAAACAGGATTGTGTTTGTGGATTGGTTGTCAGGTTGAACATTGTTGGTGTATAGAAACACTACTGAGTTTTTGAGTGTTGATTTTGTATCCTGAGATTTTACTGAAGTCATTTATCAGTGCTAAGAGTCTTTTGGTGGAATCTTTAGGGTTTTCTAGACATAGAATCCTATCATCTGCAAAGAGAGATAATTTAACTTCCTCTTTTCCTATTTGGGTACCTTTTATTTCTTTCTAACATAGGATTTCCAGTACTATGTTAAATAGGAATGGTTCTTTCTTCTTTTAAACAAGCTTTCCCCATCAGACAGGTTTTCAGACAGCTTATCTTCTCTAAAGCGTTGGTTAATGCTCATCATCTCTAGCTGCAGTTAGTGTAAGAGATTCAGAGTCCTAGAAAGCTAGGATAAGAGAGGATTTGAAGAAAATAGGTAATTGGATAGTTATTGAAATGAGGCAATGTGGATCCCAAAAGTTAAAGAATCTTAAAGGGAAATCTTGGTAGCACTTTAAGAGTTAGTAATTTAACAACTCTGAAATAACACGTCACTACTTTCACTACCCTGTTTAGCACAGTTGAGGAATGCAGTATTTCAGATCATTGAAGTTTGTCCTCTCAAATGCCAAAATTAAAAATAACTCCCAAACTTTTCTTGGTTGGAATATCTTAAGAACAATATGATTCTCCATCCTGTGAAGCAGAACCCTGACTGACGGCTGCCAGAAGGGTACAAGTTTGTCTCCTCTGCTGGGATGGGCCAGGTCCCGTGGGTGAGCTTGCTTCTCTGGTCTCACCTCCCTGCCTTCCCGAGAGCTGTCCCCTTCTCGAGGTATTGTCCCTGCTCTGACAGATTCCTCTATACCTTATGATTTGCTGTGTCAAGGACAGAAAACCCAAAACATCACCCTTGGTCAAGTGTTGGGTGTGACCTAGTCTGAGTGCCCCTCCTGTGGAAGAAGTTGTGTGGTTGGCTGTGATATCTCCTAAAGAACATTTTCATTTGCCTTTTAAGGAGAATAAGGTGATCAGAATTCTGACTTCTGTGCAAGTGGAGGAATGCTTAGTCCCTGTATTCATGGCTTTATTGACTTGATAGATCTTCGAGAACATGCTAGATGTCAGACTCTGTGGTGGGTGCTGGTATTCAGTGTGGTCTTCATTCACTTGAAGGGGTGGGTGGCTTGCTGTGACCATGTTATTTGTGGTAAATTACATGGGAAGTTAGCTTTCCCTCACACAAGAGGGGAGATAATTGTAGCTGGCATTTGAACATTCGTGAGCCCTCTACCTTCTCCTTGTTGGAAATGTAATTGTCTCTGATAAACAGCAAATGCACATTGGAGTAACCTGTGGTGTCTCAACTGTTCAGCATGATTGAGTTAAAGTATGGAAAATGTCCAGTTAAAGTATTGAT